>JAPYYS010000128.1:0-268201 GCA_030522525.1 Campopleginae sp. 14b
AAAAAAAATACAAATGCACTTTTGGTAACGAAACTCAAGAAGGAGAAAAAGCAACAAATAAAAAAGTCAAAAGTACATGAATTTACAGACAAATGTCGCATGTGATGCGATAACTAAGTAAACGAATCAACCGAACGAAAATAAAAATAAAATAAAGGATTTTTTACGTCGTGGATAATGAAATGACGATGATCCACCAAGTGGTCGAATTTAATTTTTGGGTGTATGGTTGAATCAATCGACAATAACGAGTAAATAAATTATGCAAATTTAATATTAAATATATTAAAAAAATATATATGGTAGAATCTCGAGTCAATTTTACAGAGCTTTGACGAACGAATAATCATTTTTCAAAATCCTGGTGATTTTAACTGGTCGGATGAAATTATTGGAGAAAACAGACGAGCTATATGCCACAGAGACAATAAATTATTTTTTAGTTCGGAATAATGCGTTCCAACTGTACACCGGTCTCTATAGAATTCATATATTGATTATAAAGCATGTGATGCAAAAAATTTGAATAACAATAAGGACAACGATAAAAATAATAATAATAATATAAAAAATTGAAATAAGAATAAATGTCTATCGTGTATGAAAAAATAGTAAGAAACATAAATAACGTTATATTTTTAAGTGTCTAATTAAGAGCTTACAGTCGTGCTATGCTATCAATACCGGAGACTATGATCATAGACGTACGCGAGCTTTCCTTTTAGTGGGGAAACTATTTTTTGAGATAATAATTGTCCCAAAAATTATTTTCTCAAAAAATTTTCTTTTTTCGTGAAAAAAAAAAAATGTTTTGCTTGTAAATTGGCGATTTAATGTAGAATAGTCGTATTTTTAAGGTGACATATTATATATAATTAATATAAATAAGCGAGGATGGTAAATGAGGTAGAAAACGTTGACTGAATTCTAGGGATAATCGACTGCACCAGCACTTTTTTGATTCGCACTCTAAATCAAATAGTTTTTTAACGAATATACTTTATACAAATGGAATTGTTTATAGAGGAAAAAAGCGATGGTCGGAGAAGCTAGAAGCCTTACTAATCGACTCGGAGTTATCTGAGTCCAAGATGACTAGTGGTATTGTTGGTAAAACGACTCTGCAACTCTTTGTATTTTCCTTTCGTTCGATGATTCATCGTAATCGTTCCCAATCGTTGATAAATTACCGAAAATCTACATTCCTGATTAATATCCTCTTGGATTTCATTTCGCTTCGGACAATAATGACAATTTTTTCGAACAATAATCAAAGTTGCGAAATAAATATGAAAACCGGACAATAAAACGTCTTCCTTAGTATCCAGGCAACAAATTAGTTGTAATATTAAATAAACAAAAGATAAATAATAACCGACAATACTGTGTGAGCAGACAATAAATAAATAATGTTAGGCAATGTTCCAAAAAGGACAATAAAATTAATTCTTAAGACTTTGACCTAAGGCTAATAATACTCGGTTTAATTAGCCACTAATATTGTTCTTAATCGTATTGATAATAATGGATAGAATAATTATTATAAAGGGTTAATTTAATGTGGGAAAAAAAAACTTTGGTCTTTCTTGGGAGGAAAAAGGGAATATGTATTCTCTCGGAGACGACAATTACGATGGCAAGTTTCAAGCTTTTTCGAAACAATCATTTTACTCCCTTCTATACCGGAGCTCAAATGTCCTCTTGAGATTATCGTTAATGTCACAGACAATCAGATAGACAAACGTTCACATATTTGACGAAATTTTTGCACTTTTCACACTTTTCAAAGTGTCATCTCCGAGAGAGTTGAAACTATTTGGAAAACGGTGACAAGCAAGTGGCTGCTTTGTATAGAGACAATTATGATAACGATAATAATGAGCCTAAGTGGACGTAGAATAAACGTGAAACTATAGTTTGGGGGGCAGAAATAGATTGCAAGTTGCATCGTATTGGTCAACTTTTCAAATTCCATTTGAATTTCTGTTGGTCACAGAGTTAGGAGCGAAGAAATATTGAGATAGTTTAAAGAGAAGAGAATTCGGTGATACGAGAAAGTAAATGAAAAATCGATTTTATTCTTGTTCAAAAAAAAATCGTAAGAGGTATTTAAGTGAGATTTGAATTTCTCCAAAGCAAACATTTTTTCAGCACACGTCCGAATCGTATTTTTTCAAGGCCACTCTAAAAATCATTGGAAAATGACTGAACATTTTAAATATCCACGATGATGACTCGTTTGACAGAGGAGATTCGTGAATGTTTGGGAAAATGTTGCGACAATAGGTACAAATAATCGTGTGGTACAGAAATATGTGCACGTACTCAGCGAGAGTTATTTTGATAGGACGATGAAACGATGCCTCGTGGAATAAATTTGTCTAGAACGACGATCTCAATTTATAAGCCTTTTTGGAGGAGTTTTTGGACGGGTGAATATAGGTCAATATATTGTAATCAATGCGTAGATAATAGTCAGTGTAAATTTCGTAGTATAGAAAATATAAAATAAGACAAATAATTAAATAGAAATAAAATGAAAGCTGATAGCGTTGACCCTCCTCATGGCGACTGCATCGACACACTGGGTCAATTTGACCCGGAGTTTATTCGATTCCGAGTATCATGAGCTTGAAATAAAATCAGTAATTCACTTCGTAGTTCCTCCAGATGAGGGCATAAAAAAAAAATCGTCGAATCATTTTAATTGCCAATAAAAGTCGAAATTTTGAAAAAAAATAATTAATTTGCCATTTTTCACACTTTCGGGACGATCGAAAGTATTTATAATAATGATTTGTCTCGGTAATTGAGCCCGGGTCAATACGACCCAGTGTGTCTACGAGGGCCCAAAGTCCCAAAGTAGTGATCTCGATAAACGTACTATCGCTTTAAGTATATAACGAAATACTGCGCACAAAACTTACACATTTCTGTGAGGTAGAAAAACACTTTTCATCGTATAATAAAAAAAACGTTATGGAAATTGTGTAACTACTCCTGTCAAGTCAATGTTGGAAGATCGGTGAAAACAATTATACATATATATACTAATATGTATATATTGTATACAATAGAGAAGGAATAGAATAGCAAAATATATTATTTCTAAGACAACAATACATAGCAAATACGAGGTTAAGGAGCGTGGCTACACACAACAATGTTAAAAGCATCGAAAAATTCGAAATGATTAGAATTTGATGAAAATTGGTCAGCATACTCTTCAGCATTCAAAATGAATACCCAAATTTTCAAAGATTTCTCGACCACATACTTTTTGAGTAATTGAACACTAGAGTTTGCATGCATGAGCATTGGATTCCGATATATATATAGATATATCCTTTGCATATTGTGAACTCGAATAATTCGACAACTATGCAGAGGAAAAATTGAAAAAAATTTGTGTCATGGTATTTGATGTTGAAGAAAATGATCACCAAATTTTATGAATTTCTTATCATATTGTCGTATGTCGCCGACCTCCTTAAACATAATTGTAAATGTTTAAAATTAAATAATCGTGGAGAACTGGATCGGCCTCCGTTACAATCGTTATTGAGCTTGCTCAATCACGAATGAGCGAAAAAAACGTATTGCTATATACAGCGAAAGGAATTATTGTCTGATTTACTTCGTATTTACACGCGCCTTTCGAAGTGACTCACAAGATTCCCATGGCAACTCGTGGCTCTCGTATAGAGATTGATGTTAAAGTTCACACTAGAGACCGGATAGTCGTAGGATGTTAGATGCGTGTATGGAATACTATTTTATGTCGAATATAAAAATTGGTACAGCTTTAGACTTTGTAATGCTAATTGTGTGCTAAGATTCGTCTCGTCTTTCATAGAGCTTTTGTGCTCTTCTGTGATCATTGATCTCACGCGTTCTCTACTTTTAGTTTACTGTCCTGAATATAAATCCAAGACGTAGAGTGTATAAAAGATTTTTCACTCGAGCCATTTCCCGCAACAAAACTGAGACAACGATTCATCGAATTTTATCACGCAAGAAAAAAGAAAAGGCGTCATTACCTTTCGGGAAAACGTTCGTCGTGAGTAACAAAAAAATGAATGCTCTGCAGGAAATGGCTGAAAAAAATCAATGCGTTATCGCTCGATGTGTGTATCGCGCAGCAGAAATCTTCAAGGCAGGAATTTCATTAATATAGTATTATGCAACGACGAGATTGCAACGGTGATTACAAATAAATGAACGAGAGATTCTGCTTTGAGATTAAAACCCGAAGCATCGAGAAGAAATTTCGTTTACACTCGAGAACTCATAAAATCCACTTTTTATTTCCCTAACTAAAATATTCGTGTCGTTATGAAAATTCGTAACAAAATGATGAGCTCGTCGGATACGTAGAGTATAATTTCTATGTTAAATATATATTTAATGTTGGATATTTAAAATACGTTGATTATTGGATGTGTTGCTGTGATCGGATACACTGCTGGTTTAGAACAGAAAATATAAAAAAACAAACTAAAGTCAAGTATACCAACACACTAGACTGTAGAATCGCTAAAAAAATTGAAAACTGTACGTGTGATAAGAAAAGAGAATAAGAAGAAGACGTTGCTGCCAAAAAAATAGACCCGCTCGTCAAGTTCAGTTTTAGATCGAAAGACTAAATTTCCGCCGTGCAAAAATTGAAAACAATTGAAGGACGAAGCATGAGATAAAAAGAAAAAGGATCGAGTGGGCCGGTGAATTTGGTATCGATCGCTTCCCTCTAGATCGAATGACGAAAAAGGAAAAAAAAAACAACCAAACACAATTGCCACCGGAATGATTTGGTATAGTGTGCGTCGACGCTTGCACTGCCTTTCCCTTCGTTAGTATAAACGTCAGGCCACAATAGAGCTGTCGCGCGTAAGACTCTGTGCAGTAAACTATTAATAATAATAATAAAAAAAAACATGAGAAATTATATAACTGGGAGATTCGATCAAACAAGTTTCAAATGTTTTGCGACGCCCACTCTCGCTGGTCGAGAGTTAGACGAGTTTACAAATTGTGTATTAGCATTGACAGAAAAATATTGAAATAAACAGTGAAAACTACACGTTAATTACACTCTGATGAACCGAGGCTAATTATACGCGAAACCAAGGGCATAGAAATTCGTGGTAAAAAAACTGCAGACTCTTGTTCATTTTTGCAAAAATATTTTCGACTCGTATTTCGGCAGTAAACGAATATTTATTTACAGCTGGCATATTTTCGCGTATCCGAAACATATCGGTCATTAAATTTCCCATTATAAAACCATCAAGGCAATACGTAGCTTATTCTCAGGTAAACATTTGGTTCTCAACGTATGAGCCTCGATCGAAAGGAGCTCGTTAAACATTTTGCAAAAATATTCAAAGTCCACGAGTGATTATTCTTTGACACATGAGGAATTCCGTAGCAAGGTCATGTAAGAACGTCTCAGATTGGTACAAACTCTTTATACATAATAAGAGAACTATTAAAAAAACAAAAACACATTATATCACACAAATGATGGAGGGTGCAAACTAAAACCGAACAAACAAACAAAATCTATACACATATATTAGTATATATGAGATGAATATTGATATATAAATATATTTATGGAAAGTGCGTGTTGGAAAATAAATGATGTATTCAGAATGTAAGGATTGCTTGAAATTATTAATCCTGCACGACAAACTGGGAAAACGCAATTTATTTATACCAGGATAAGGCGAAATAAATGTTTTTAAACAGTTAATTAATAATATTTTTGAGCCTCTCGCGATTGTCTCAAATAAACATTTGTTAATAGTTAATAAATGAATGACTTGATAAAACGTAACGTTTCTCGGCAGCGAATGAATTTGATGACAAATCATTATTTTCAAGGAAATGCTATGCCTATGAAAATTGATCGTGATAACAAAGATATTTTTCGACCATTAACAAATTTTGTAACAGTTAATGAATGTTTGAGTAAGAGTATCAACTAAATATATTTCTTTATTATAAATAAATATTTTCTCTTAATGCACAAATTGAAAAAGATTTAAAATTCTTGCCGCGAGAGGGAGAAAAAAAAATGACAGCATCGGTAAAATTGAGAACTATATACTCTCCGAAGGAAAGAGTGGAGGCGGCAAGCAAGCCCAAGGGTAACTCTTCCAGTTCCCTCGAGCTTCATTATCGACTGCAGGTTCGTTCAGGATCGCTCACCGTGTGCTGTTCGGGCTGGAAACCTCCTAGAAAAGGTTACTTGACCGACGACCGCGTAAACCACGGTCTGACCTCGGAGATGTCGCTCGCGATCCCTGGCAAGGACGAGGTGTATTAAATTTTCTTTCGGAGCGTTCGAGAGAGAAGGAGAATAGAGTCGTCAGGATTGAGGAGGATCAAAGGACTGCGGAGCATGTGTATTGTACAAAATATAAAAAAAAGGTGATGCATGCTCAAAGTTGTTGGTCGTGGGGGCTAATCCTCGGGAGCGCGATTGAAATTCTTTCTGACATTGAAACCTTCGGAGGGGAGTCGTAGGGACACAAGGCTATTGCAGGTTCGCGTCATCCGTTTAATCCTTCGGGTGATTTTACACCATTTTGCATCGTATATAATGCGACATTAAATAGCAAGAGTAAGGGAGAGGCCAGAGATTTTTGGTGTGTGAGTATTTTTTTCTTAGTTCAAAGGGTTTTGACGTACGGAGGAGGCGGAGGGTGAGGAGCCTTTGGGATCGGATGGAAGCAGCAGTGCGCGATGGATAGGATTTGCGACGATTTGAAATCTATCCGCGTGAAATCTGGCTTCTTATTATTTTGTATTCGTAAGCGTGTGTGTCAACGGGGTTTCAAGAATTTCATTCGGTAGCTGAGAAATTTTTTTCTTTTTTTCCATGACAAAACTTAATAATAATAATGACAAGAGTGATAATGGCGAAATGATTGTCGATTTTCTTTATAAAACTCCGATAAATAACGGTTAATTAAGCAAACTAAGGCGCAGCGAAGCGAAAACTGAGATCAGAGGGTTGGAAAGGAAAATGTGGTTGCGGGAGGGCGAACGCGCTCGGTCCATTAACGTCTCAGTCTCAAATGAGAAAAGAACGTGGCGTTATAGCTGCGCACGTGCTGCGCTCGCCAGCTTATTATTGCTAATTAAAACAAACGCGATTACAAAAGTTTCAATTTGAATTTACATCGGGGAGGAGAATTTTCGATGACGAGAGTTATAATGACGGTAATATCGATCGGTACGTTTCGGGGCGATCGGATTCCTCTCGTCAATCCTCGTGGCATATAATATCGGCGCTTAGTCACCCGCTGAGACCGAGAGATTGGCTTACGTGTCCCCGAACTTGAGGATTATACGCAAAAGCGCGTGGTTGTGCATCAAGTATTTACACGCGGCGAACGAGACCCAGTGGCGCACGGTAACTCTGTGTTTTCTATCGCACGTGTCTCGTGTTGTATGTTTTTCGAATCATCATCGCCTAATATTTACTGAAAAAATCGTCCATTTTTCAGGAGCCACGGACCGAGCTGCGTTTTTTGTTTTCTTTTTTTTTTTCAATTAAACTAAATTTTTAATCATTGACCAACGGTTGCGGGAGTAACTTTGAATAAAAAAGGTGGCCGCGAGATGTACAACGGATCGGCAGGAGGAGTAACAGGGGCGGGATTGTAATTAGTGTCCGCCAGGGGGCCGAAAGAGTGCGCAGAGTGTAATTAGCGCCGGAGGAAAAGAGGAGCTAAAAGTTTTGATATTTGACGTGCCGGGGCGGCTTTGGGGGCAAGTAGAGCGAGACGGCGAGAGAAGGAGAGGCGTGTTTCTTTAATTACGAAGTTGTTATCGCACGCGAGGCGGTTTCTCTGTCGGCAATGCCGGCGGGAATCCTCCCCGCGTATTCCTACTCGAAGATGAGCTTTGAAAAGGCGTAACTCGTCTCGATCTCCTTCCTTGTGTAGCCTCAGTTACAGCCTTTTGTTTACACTCTTACGTCTCTCTGTATAATCGGGCCAACAGCGTCCTATATAGTCGGTTGGTGCACAACGAAATTAACAAACGCGAGAGCGCGGTACTGTGCACAGTTCAGGAGGCTGGGCTCCGGTGTAACGCGGTGGTGAGCATGTTTTATTAATTTATCGTCCGCAGTATATTACGAGCTGGTGGAACGCGCTCTCTCTCTCTCTCTCTCTCTCTCTCTCTCTCTCTCGCTGAGATATCAGCGTGCAATATAAATAAATATATAGCGTACGGAGCGTTAGCGGAAGCCAAAGAACCGGGTTAAATCTGCACGGAAAGAGAGACTCTGCAACCCTTGTCGCTACTTGTAATTACTTCGTAATTAAAAACAAGACACAAATAAAATGAAAAAAATGAAAAAATAGGGAAAAAAAACATTGAGTCTCGGATGGGACACTGCGGCGAGAGAAAAGAATGCCAAATTTTGTTGTATTCGCAGAGAAAAAAGTATAATTATGAGTCGCCGTCGAGATTTTTTTGAAATTTGATTGGTTCATGGGAAGAGAAGAGAAAGACTAATTGATATATTGAATTACGCACCGGATATGGCCGGGACGGTGGGTCGAATGAAGACGGAGGCAAATTTTGTTGAAAATCATGAGGATCTCACTCGGGGCTTATCGGTTTACGGGGGAGAACGATAGAAAAGTTTGGGCGAGCGAAGGATGAGAAGCAAGAAGGGCTCAAACTGAGAGACCCTTTTTCGACCCTTCGCGAGGACAGAGCCTAATCCGAATTAATGTTTCAAAGGTGCAAATACCGAGTCTCGCACCTGCATCTGAAATGCATCGCCGTTGTTGCGTACGCGCAAACACCAAACCAATGACGAACCAAAGCCAGCTATATTCTCAGAACCACCCTCTATTTTAAATTCATCCCTTGCTCGGGGTGCATAATGTCGTTTTAGTCACGATTTATCGACGAAGAAAGACGTTACAGTCTTTCGATTCTCCACAATGCATGTGACGACGTTTCAATCTTTTTATACACGCGGAAAAAATTATTTAACGGTTTTTATTTTTGTTTTCTTTTTTCTCCATACGAATTTGCATGAATAGGACAATTTTTGGAGCTCAAACATTTGCCAATGACTCACAAATCATTGAGGAACAAAAATAAACCGAATAGAGTGGACGGAAAAAAAATGCGACAATAAAAATAATTAGGAGCTCACCAGGGAATCGATTCTCTCGTGCGAGCATCATTTTCAACCCCTTGCTCGTACTTTCTTCTTATCTATAGCTCGACTAATTGTCTTAACCATAATGGACAAGGATACGTAACGATTTTTTATTCAATTGGCTCAATATCCGAGGCCTGGGGTTAGAGATAGATAAGCTCGTTATCGGAGCATGATCGAGTTTGTCTGGCAAAAGGGTGACAGGGTCGATCCTCGGTGGCGGAGGGATAAAACCGGGAAGAGGATAGGGATGAGCTTGATTAGACTCATTGGCCGAACCACTCAAATCCATTCTGTCTTATGTTTCTACGAACGAATAGCCCGAGGACAAATATCGTGTGGACGACGAGGAGGACCGTGGAGAGCATCAAGGGTGCCCGCATCATTTGGATACTCGAACCCATTGAATGCATTATCAAGGCCTCGAGATATAAATAAATAAATAAATAAATGTGAGTCTGTTTTGAAAATAAAATTATTTTGAAAATTCCAACGATATGATGGTGATGAATAATTCAGAATCATAAGCCCCTGAGCGATGATTTTTCGACCTTACTAATGCGAGCGAGAAAATTGCTGGCCCGCTCGAAAAAAAAAAAAAATCTTTTTTTTTCTATGAAATTCCGACATTTTTTTCCAACTTTTCGACTTGGAGAGTTCTGGAAGCCCAAGACGATAAATCAGGCACAGATTGGGTTAGTCGGGTGCAAGGGCCTCTCGCGTCTCATCGTTTTTTCTCTTCTCTTCCTCACTCGGGGTTCCCTAAAACAAACGTGTAATTTAACGGTGGCTAAAACGCGAAACTGAGCGATCCGGCCCTCGTAATTCTCTTACGCGTATACATATATATATATTGCGAAGGGTAATGGGTCGTGAGGGAACGGTTAGGGAAGCCCGAAACTCCGCTAGGCCCCGAGAGAAAAAGCGAGAAAGTTGCTCCTGGAGGATTATGATGGGTTATATTTTAGTAGGCGGGAAAGACTCCCGTTTAAACGGCAATTAAGCTTGCCGCACCGCCCACGATAACACACTCATTTTCTCCGTCTGACGTGCGGATCCTTGACCTCTGGAATTGTCAAAATTGAGAAATCTGTTGGGGCAAGAAAGATGCAAGCTGCGGAGGCTGTGCCGCATGGACCACGTGGAAAAAAATGTAAAAAATTTTGGAGAGAAAAAAATGTTGGTCCCGAGCCAACGAGATTTTTGTTTTTCGTCCACCCGTCGATTGCTTGTCGCTGGAGAAGAGTTATTCAACTCGTACGATGCTCTACTTTTGTTATTTCGTTGGAATACGAGGGCGAAGCTTGCGGGTAAGGGTGAGAGAAAATATTAGTGTATTATATATTTGTAAACGTATAGATATTGTTGAGTCGTACGGTCGCCCATTGGTTAGAAAAGCGCACGTAATTCTCAGAGTGGGTTCGACCCCCTCCCGGCTCCCGGTGGGACGCCATCTTATTTATTGTTTTAATTATATGAGAATATATCGTTAGAACGAGAGTTCGCGTCAGAGGGAGCTCGGGCCGCCGCCGAATACGCGAGATTTATCGTGGCGAAAGCCGAAAACGTCTCGACGCATTCCTTTCTTTTCTTTTTATTCTTCATCGCGTCGTTTGACCAGCAATCCCTCGTTCGAGCAACCCCCTCTGTGCCCTGATCTTGTTTCGTTGCACTATTCCTCTCGTATCATTGCGATTATTTACGTTCTCCTCGTTTTTTCTTGCCCTTGAGATGAAAAAATTATTCTCCCTCCTGAATCGCGTTTACTCTTTTCTCGTTTGGCGTTTCGCTCTCTGGCGTGTGTTGACGCCACGTAATATGTTGCCACGAATCCTGAATGAATTATCAATTTATTAACGGCGACGCCCGAGCACTTCGACCACAATCCTCTCTCCTTACTCCCCCTCGCACCATCGCGTGTCCTCTTCCTTTTATTTCTCTCATCTCTTGCACGCGGTCACCGGACGACCCCCTGCCAGAGATCCGATCATCCGGGCACGCGATACAAACGCTCTGCTGTCGTTTAAGACGCCGAATACTATGGCAATTTTGACATTCAAACATATTCCTATTCCTCCTTGATTAATCACGCTTTTTAATGAATAATATTCCGGTTTTAATCGAAACACTTTTACCATCATGATTTTTTCAATCGCAACGAAACTTCATTATGGATTTTTCACTCGCTTCCTGCTCTTCTCGCGATGCTCAAATTTTAACGGACCATTTCAAATCCATCGTCCGTTCCTTTTCGTCGTCGAAACGGAGCCGCGCAATTGCGAGGATTATAAAATTAATGAATGGGAATCGAATGACTCATCAACAGAGAACATGGGGGCAGAGTATTGTCCGCAAGTGGCTACGGGGCACTCGGAAATTTGTGCTAGAAATCGCCAAGCGAGCAGGTCCATTGTGGATAGAACGCGGCCGCCTGCTGCTCACTTTCCTCTCATCGTCTTCTTATCGACAAGCCGAAAGGGCAGCACCGGAATTTACATGCTAATTGGAAAACTCTAATATCGTTGAGACAATGAGAGAACAATTCGTGTCTCATTGTGTCAACATTATTCCTTGTGGAGGCTGCGACGCCGATGGAGATCCGTAGCCGCGGATCGGCGAGAGCGACCAGGCGGCATCTAGGCGCTCGCCCGCAGGTATGTCTGGAATTTTTGGCGCTGGGCATAGACTTCACAAGCACGAATGCTCCGAGCTACGTGCTCGAAAAACAATTGGTCCTTCTTGCGAGGAATTTTCCAGCTCGATAAATGCAACGAGAGCAGCGAATCAAGTAAACGAAAAAAAAAAAACAAAAAAACAACGGTGGAAAAGGCCAAGAATGTTTTTTCGGGATGCTGCAAAAAGGTGACGGTAAAAATGCCTTTTTCCAGGCATTTTTAGCCACTCTATCACTTTTTATTCTTGTTACCATAATATATAGCGAGTTGAGCCGTATGGCAGATATACCTGTGGGATTAGAATAGTACAAGAGTTTGGCTGTGTTGCACACGCGACCAAACGTTGATCCCTATCTCCGCGCTTGATAAATTACTGTCCCTACACACGAGAGAACTCTCTCGAGTCACTCCTTTTCTCTCTCTCTCTCTCTCTCTCTCTCTCTCTCTCTCTCTCCTCCTTCTATCCATTTTCATTCTCGCTCTCACTTCCCTCGCGGGTTTACCTCTTTTCCTTGGAGTTACGAAGCCCTCCAGCTCCCTATTCATCCTTCCCTTCGTCCCTCCGACACACACGCCCACGTTTCACCCCTACCTCGAATCTTTCAAACGCCGAGAGACGCGCAGCAAGCTCGAATACTGACTTTTTGGTCCGACGCCCGCGACGGTCGCCTGGTCAAAGCAACACATCGTCCCAAACCTTTTCCGCTTTTACCTTTATATTAATTTCTTCCCCCCTCCCTCTCCCATTGTCCATGTTTTATTACACGAATATTTTACACATTTTTATTCTTACACCTCTGACCTTTTCCATGGCGTTTCCTTCTTCCCAACCTTTTTATACTTTCCAGCTCAACAAGTGTCCTTTCTCCTTTTCATCTCCGCTACATTCTCGGCATTTTTTCTTATCACGAAATTTTTCAGATTTTTGCAATCGGAGGAAAAAATAATTGGCAAACATAAACTTTTGCCTGATGGGCGATGTTTTTGTCTCGTGGAAAAGAGGATCCAGCAGCCAGGGCGTTGCATGGAAAACTCGTCTCCATAAATCATTATACTCGATGCTTTGGGAGGTTTATGGAAATGAGCGAGAAAGACGAAGATGAACGAGTCTGTATGGGCAAGAGCACAGAGCGGATATACCTGCGGGGCAATTTCTTGCGTTTCCATTAAGAATAAACACCGCGAGACGAAGCGTGGAATTTTGTCCAACGCAGAGTTTAATGCCAATGGAAAAGCCTTGGGACAAAATATAAATTCCACGTTCATTTGCCGACTAATGCTCCGGCGTTATAGAAACGTTCGCACTCTCCGCGGCCAGCACTCCTCGTTGTTATTTTTTCACCTGAAAATAAGTGACGAGTAATGTGTACGTTATTTCGTGCTGATACAAAAATACGTGGGCTTTCCTCTTGGGAAGCGACGCCAACACTCGAGAATCGTATTCCCGGAGGTGCAATCTTTCATGAACTTTTGGGAAATAAATTTTCCAACCTTCCGGTGGGAAATTCCAAACGATAAATAAGACGTCGCATCCTCCATGAATTTTTTCATTCTCCGGCCTCCCAAAAAGATCTCAGCAGGTAAATTTATAATGAAAACGAAATATTGGACGAATTCATGTGGAATTTGCAATATCCAAATGGACCGTTGAACCTCAAACTTCACATGGCCCTTTGAGAAAAGCCGTGACAATGCTAATACCGAGTTATTAGGCACGGTGGCCGAATGCTCGGTTTTGCACCCTGAGGCGTGTACAACGCGAAGCAACACACGATGTCCCATGGCGAGAAAGTGGTGGTGGATTCTCCAGAGGGGTTCCAATCGGGAGAAAGAAAGATTCTTCCTTTACCAAGTGCGTATCGTCTTTCTTACCGAATAAACAAGCGATAAAGACATTTTTTCAGTCCGCTCCAGAGGTCCACTATTATTCGGCGACCGAATTATTGAGAAATTGAAGTTTCCGAAGAAGAAATTGAAAAAAGTTGAAACTTTTTTTTTTCTCATTCCGCTGCTGAGATGAAAGAAAAATTTGTTCGATTGCGCGTGCTGGACAATTGGATGTACGTACTTGGAAAAAATGCTGCGCGAGTAATATTTGCAAAAATTTTTAGACGCGTGCTCAGGGAGGGGAGGGCCGCCTGGGGTCCTTGGAGAGGGAAAACAGTCGTTGAGATTCCCGAGGCGTAAAATCGTTGACTCTCTTTTTGACGATGGTGGTACTTGACAAAAGGAGAATTGAAGAGAAAGAAGAAAAAAGTGAGTGAGAATGAAAAGGGCGTAAGTGTGAGGTTTTAGGGTGTAGTTGGTGAGAGGTCGAGGACCGTTTGTTGGGTACGAAGTTGCGTATTTGCGTTTGACTCGAGAACGAAGTCGATTGTTCCTGTGTGGAGTTTTAAGGGTCCGACGAACAAATAGGCACCTGCGACAATGGCTGGATCAGGTTACGCGACCAGGGGTCTCCAGGTGGAGGTTTTGGCTCTTGTCGTACGAGAGAAGAAACGGAAGGAAGCGAGAAGAATCAAGAGCTTGGATCACGAGGATTTTTTCGGAGTGGGGAAGCCGCCGCGCACCCCTCGTCGCGAAGAGGGTTGAGGGAGGCGTTGCTCCTGTCCGATCACAGCAAAAATCTTGCCCATTGTTGTTTCTCTCATTGCGCGCGATCTTTTATGCGAGAACGGAAGTTGAAAATTACCGGGTCTCTAACGGGGGTTGGGGGGGGGGGGGAGAGAGAGATTTTTTCTCACGATCGCAGGTCTCGTCGAGTCATTCATATCGGAGAATCATTCCAAGTGTTCGTACAATGAGCACAGGCTGGCGATTGCATCAACGTAATCTAAAAGCTTCAACGGGCTAAACAGCGGGACTTACGCCCTTTTGCTTCGCAGCGAATATTCTAGCGATAGAAAACGATTATTTCGTTCTTTCCTCACTTGCTCTCCGAACGTAATGGCTTTGTGCACCTTTCTCGGCGACGAGACTCCATTAGTCGAAAACGAGAGACCCCCGAGAGATATATTGTACGATGCGTCGTAATGTGCGCGCAATAATAATGGGACCGAGTTCGTTCGTTATGAACCTTGTCCCATAATGCGAGAATTTTTTTTTTTTTTTTTTTTCGCTTCATTTCAATTGACTCGCGTTCTGCCTCCTTAACGAACGATCATGAATGAGAAAAGATGCTGACGTTGACGTCGCGGGACCTTTCTTTCATGTGTCCCCATATTACACTTTCCCGTTGGATGCGAGCTATCAAAAGGGACTAGAGAGTTCATGAAACAGCGACGACAAGAGGGAATGGAAGGAAAGAAAAAAAAATTACAGACTTTTGTTTCCTTCTCGCGTAGAGGAAACGTTGAATTTCCATTTTTGCCGAGATATCAAAGCGAATGATGAAGTAAAAATGATCGAGGTGTACCGATCGTAAAACTCTGTGGACAATATATGATGAAGAAATCAAAGATGGCGGCGAGACTGAAAATTCCAGCGATGCGAGGACCATGCGCTCTACTATAAAGAGATTTTTTCACACACACACACACACACGCGCGCGCGCGCGCGCGCGCACTTAACCGCATCTTTGCGCAGATATCCATAAACACGTCCATATGTGATGGAATGGAAAGATGAGATGAGGAAGAACCGCGGACACGCAGCATCTCGGAGATATTGCTCTCGCGGAGAAAGACGAAAGGATGAATATGAGCGGCTCTTGCGGCGATTGGTCGGTCTAGCGATGGGCGGGACTAAAACGCAATCGACTTTTACAGTTCCTCTACGTGTTCGAGCTGCTTCTCGCGTCTCTGTGGCGCGGGATCGCGAGCCCAGAAAAGAGACGAGAGATCGCGCACGCACGCACGCACGCACGCACGCACGCGCGCGCGCCCGCGGCTCTCCTCTTCGCCAAAGATTCTGCAGCCTCTGGAATCTCATCCCGACGACGAGGGAACTCCTCCGAATAGTTTCGCACGAAAGCTCATCAAAGGTTTCTCGCAGCTTTGAAATTTTGACTCCGCCTTGGCCGGAAATGCGCGCATCGACGCAAAATTAATAAAAAAAAAAACGACGTTTAATGAATTTTTATTGATTTTTAAGGAGCAAGAGCGATATTCGCGTCACTGACGATTCCACCGTAACAGCAAAGCCGCTCAGCAAGACCGAGCATGTTGGAGATTCGAGTTTTATCAAACGAGAAACTCAAGGAATTATAAGGAGACGCGCGTTATGTCGCGAGATGAAAATTCCTTACGAATCGTTTCGACACAGTTCGGCCCTTTTTCCCGTCAGAGAACCGCAGACGTAAACATATTTATATTTATCTCCTGCACATGTACGGCGTGCGTTTAGTGTGTTGTGTGAGAGGCACGCCCGCAAAGACTGCAATGACAACGCGCACCGCAGGCGGCGCGTGACTTAGCACCCGGTTTATCTTTCCTCCTTGCCTCCTTCTTTTCCTCTCGTGTCGCAAGAGGCACACGAAACTCGCCGACAGACGAGTGTTGAACGGAGATGAAAGAAAGAGCAAGATCCACTTGAGGTAAACGAGACGCTTGTGAATTTGTGATCAACATTCACTGCGTACATCGAAGCTAACAAAAGAAGGACTTTCAACTCTCGATGTATTACTAAAATACTCAAGATCAAGTACAAAATACTTTTTCACATTTTTTTCAGCTCGAGACTCCGATAAATCGCGATATCGAACTAAATTAAATGGAAAAAATCGTGTACAATATAGTCTGAGCAATGTTAATTATTGCGTGTATCTTTGCCCGATAATAACGAGTTCCCAAGCTCGTGGAATATTTATTTTTCCCAAGAGCTATTAACGTTGCAGAATAAATTCAATTTTTTCAGGTTAAATCGATCGTGAAAAAAATTAAACAATCATTTGTTAATTGTCAACGATTTGATCCGCAGTACAAAAGTTATTAAATCAAAAATTGAAGGCTCTGAAACTTTGGAGTGAAAATATAAAATGAAAAAATATTTTTTTAATACAATTTGTTCTTTTTTTTTTATTCGTAGAGGATGCTGCAGCGATGATCTACGATCTGTTGGAGATGAAAATCTGAAGATGCATGTGTTTTCTTTATGATTGTCGTTAAAATCCATCAAGTCAAACGGAAAGAGTACAATTGCATTTGAAGAAATTGACATGTGCGTGTGTAAGTAGACACGAGAATAATGGAGGAGCGAAAATAAGGGAAGCTCAAAAAGGTGGAAACGTTTTGCAGTTGCTCTTGAGCCTGAAAATCTCGGTAGTGCTTGGCATTGACAGGCTGGCTCGCGTCCAAGTGCACTTACGAATTCTCGAGTACGCCACTCGACTTTGTGCGAGTTTCTCTATCATTTCACGTGTAAAACTGCACAGAGCATCCCTCGGATTCGACGGCATCTCGCCAGATGTTTGCCGGATCCTTCAAGAGCGTCTTGCACGCGCGATTCCCCGCGCACGCGTTCAACTTGACGTCCATTTTATTTCATTTTTTCGCCGCTCTTTAACTCTTGTACGCTCGACTTTTCGGACCTCCCGCTGTTTTTGTAACTGTCACTATTAGACGCTGTGAAAATCGAGCTCGAAAATTCGATCGGGACTCGAGAAAATGATGAAAAACAAATTTTACAAAATACTCGATAAAAAATATGACTTTGAAGTTTGCAACGTTGAGATTCAATGAAAAATCACTTTTTCCATTCATTATTTATTGAATTTCGGAAATTATGGCCATTTTTGTGGGTCGCAAGAGAAAATCGTTTTATTGTCCAAATCAAATATTGCAAAATAATGACGAGTTTTGCCAAAGAAAAAAAAGTATTCCGTTGCATTACAACGATTCAAGATCCGAAGACATCAATCCAGCTTTTCGATGGAGATGGCGACATGGTCGGAGGAAAAAAAATTGATTCCAGTTGGTCCAGCTCTGCCGCATGGATGCCGGATAGCCAGAGAAATTTATTTAATCGACCACGCAGCGACGACTCTGCTGCTCACGTCTATATATATATATATATATATATATTTATGTATTGTTGCGGTCCATACGAGTGCGTGTATGGTCGGAGCGAATGAGCACAATGACTAAATAAAGCTGATGAGTCTACGGGACGAGAAAGCGGCGAAACTCATCTGCTGCTTCTTCTCATCGAGATCAACACAATGCCTCGATACAATGATATGACAACCAGAACTCTCCTGACAAACGAAAGGGCAGAATGCTGAGTTTGAGTTGGGAGAGTACGTCCGTCTGTCATCGAGCAGGCGTCGAGGGAGCAAGAGGAAAATGTACACGAGCCATCTTTGAGAATACACGCAGACAAAGGTGGTCCTTTCCGGTTGCTTAAGGTGAAACTGACCGTTGTATAAAATGTGGTCAACACAAAATAGTATCAATTCGATCAGCCTCAACGCGCTCCCGAGAGATTTGGTCCAGAGAGCTCTCGAGCATAATGAGCGCAACAAACGTGCCGCCCAATCGGACATTCATTTTTGTAGATGAAATGAAAATAAAGCATCAGATTCAAATCTCAAAAGGTTCGATCGTTCCGATGGACCTGTGGATCGGCTCTAACCGATTGACCTCATTATCCTTCGAGATAATTGTTCGAGAGAGCAAGAGTTTAACCAGCAATTGGGTTCATCAAATTTTTCAAGATCCCCTGCGTTTGCCAATGGTATCGCGCGTTTCGCTGACTCGTGGCAATCCTTTCGTACCCGTCGCCGATCTCGCCATGCACAAATAATAGAAAAACAAAAACGCACACTTTGCGGGACAGCCTTCAATCTCAATCGAGCTATGCACGTTCAAGCATCATACAATTATCTTCTAGATCCATTGAATTCCACTTATTAATCTACGAGAGATCGGGTCTAACGGAAAAAATATTACATCGCTGATAACTGACGACGCGATTAAGATTTTTCCCAACATTCAACGAAATATTGTTTTTTCTCGAAAAGATGTCACGATTTTATAATAAAATGATATTTTTTTAACACTACAAAGAGAAAATCGACACGGAAATTTGCGTGGTTTTTTAAATTAAAGAAAAAAATGAATGAAAAAACGTGCTTTTCGTTGGAGCTCAAAATTGTGAACTTCATCAGTCTGATTAACGTTACAGAGCTCGCGACTTCAACGGGTAACAATTTTTGGGATTGTCGATTCGGACTGAACTTCGGAGAAGCGCTCTGCCGATCGTTGTTCATGATGCAAAATCCTGAAGAGACGAAGAGAATCGTGTGGATTTTGTTGGGCAGACGCGAGCCGAAGGAGGAGGAGGAGGAGGAAGGAGGAGGTTGGACGTGAATACGTGAGTGGGGCAAAAAGACCCCCCGGGAATCGTTCGGTCCAGTGCCGTGGGGGGTTCGTATTGTCAAAGTCGCGGCCTCCCGGGCTTTTTTTTCTATATCATTTCGTTTTGTATTTTTTTTTTTTTACCAAGTGAATGACGCGCCCTGGGAGGCATCATCGCGCAATACGGGATCCCGTTTCTTTCTGTACTTAGTAATTTTCGATGGTACGATTCTTTGCTCTTGACTCTTTCAACGGCAAGAGATCCAAGTGGGCGCGCGCGGCCGCGTTTCGATGGCGGTTGTGATCCATGTACGGAGAATATTCAACCGCCCGCCGATCCAGAATCACACCTGGTTGTTTTACAGAGGCCTGGGTGCCCCCCGCAAAACTGTCATTTACCTCGTTGGGTGCTCTCTCAATCAGGTCCGCCCAATCGCATGGAAAATTCGTCGCTGCCGCTGCCCACTGACAGCTTGACGTCGGTGCACCCAATCAAACCCACACGAGTCGTTGAGAACAACGAATGCGATTTACTTTTCTCTTGAATTTCGTTACCGATCATCGAGGATCGGCATAAATTTCAATTTTCAATGAAAAAAACGTCGAAAACAAAATAATTCCCTCCGAAATATGATTTAATGATTGTTAAAAAGAAAACAAAAAATATGACGGACTGCGACACTGCGATCCAGAGAATTGGAAAATGGACAAAAGGCACGAGGCGTTTGGCTTATTTTGATGTGCACGTTGCTCGTCATCGAGAGTCTCGTTTAGCGATCATTACGCATTTTGCACTCGTGTTTCCGTCGACGCGAGCTGTTCGCCTCCCAGCGAGAGATCTCCGTGGGGCGACGACACATTCAGAGAGCAAAGGATGGAGAAGAAAGGCCAGCGAGAAGGATAGCGAGAGCGAGAAAGACGAGACGAATCGAGGGAGCTCTTTAACAATCCATCTCTCTCGTGCTTTCCGACGCGGTGCCCCTTCGGACCCCCCATCTCGCTTTTATCCAAGCCACAACGCGAGGGTTATACGCGAGCATTGGGCGATCACTTTTCAGCATACACATCATGCTATTATCTATATATACACATAAAAAATACACAAGAGTTCATATAGGTGGTATATGTGGGCCACGGTTTTTCTCTCTCCTCCGTATGTCGGACGTTTTGTACCCCCCACGTGGCAATACGCGACGTACATGTATTGTCTATAATACACCCTTTCCCTCTCCATAGCGAGGAAACTCAAACGCAGAAAAGAGTACGCGGTCTCGCGCACCAAAGCACCGGCTTTCTTGACGATTAACTAAAAATAATGAAAAACATTCCCAAATTACGAGTCGAAAAGTCAAAGTGAAGCACGCACTCAGACAAACGATTTATTTTTGTTTCTTTTCGCCTTTCGCCTTTCGCAAATTGTCGGAAATAAACGTTTTTTAATAGTTAATGAATCATTTGATAAAACGTAAGCTTTTTTTGATATCGAATGAATTTGATGAACATAAACATCTACTGAGTTGAGGGAAATAAAAGCGATCGAACAAATCATCATCTTCAAGGAAATGCTGTGCCTGTGAAATTTAATCGTGATAACAAAAAATATTTTTTCACCATTAACCAATTTTGTAACAGCTAATGAATGTTTGAGTAAAAGTATCAACAAATTATTTTGTTTTTTTTTTATAAATAAATTGTTTTCTCAGTGCGAGGCAAACGCGTTAGCTCAGTGAATCGTTGTTGTTAAAAGAGTATCGATGCTTTTTTTAAACGGTATTCAATTAACTCGAATCTTTTGATCCGATTCACCAGTCTTGATGTAATTGAGAGATTAACGAGGATACTACAAGAGGATAAGAAAAAAGACAACAATTGAATAGTGGATGCGGAGATTCTTGTTTGGCACGAGATGCGCTCTAATCTTTTTCCTTAAACACAAATTTGCAGATTACGAGACTCACAGCGGGAATTGTTTAATCTCCAGGGTGGCAGGATATCGCGTTAGTCAACTTTGTGTTAGCGAGGATTAAGCAAATAGAAAGAATAAGAGGAGGTGAAAAGCGATGCTGCGTGTACGAGGAGCGAAGGGGATGAAAGTTCAGAGGGTTGGAAATATCGTTTACGAGAATATAAATTGATCATGACTCCTGATCGATTTAATTGAGGATTTTTCGTAGTGTAGAATGAAGAATAATTGAAATTCCCAAAAGGTTGTAAAGGCTAATGGAAAAATACGTAATTCTGTAAAAAGTGATACCCAAATATGAAAAAATTCATTAAAACGATAGGACGTAATGAATTTTTTACGAGAATATAGCAAAAAAGATGAGGGAAGATTTTTGTTAAGAAAAATGCCTGAATTATGAAATTTTCGGTTCGTCGGTGACGAACGAATGAGGAAAAGGGAAGAACAGAGAGTCCAGTGAACACTCGTACGACAAAAGGTGTTCTCCACGAATGTGCGAATTATTTACGATGCTGAAAAATATACGGGAGAATCAAGATGTAAGCGTGGGCGAAGGGAGGAGTCCCGGAGAACGGATAAACGCGAATTTCGTATATATGAGAAGCAAAAGCAGGAGGACAGAGAGGAGAGGGGGGTTTATAAATGGATGATGAAAAAAGAAGAGGGCGAGAAACGTCTCGTCCAAAAGTAAACATTATTTTTATGCTCTGGTGGAGGAAGATCCTTGAAAAATCTCGAACGAAAAAAAAGAAAATTATTCGTCACTTTTTATTCGAATTTTCTTTTGTAAATTTGCCTCTTTCCTTTTTTGGAGCTCGCCAACGAATTCGTAAAATAAAAAAGTAAAAAGTAAAAAAACTTCAGGCTCATCTCGAACCGCCAAACACATTTTTGCCATCGACTGTACCGCAGTTCATAATTT
Organism: Campopleginae sp. 14b; assembly: GCA_030522525.1. Lineage (NCBI taxonomy): Eukaryota > Metazoa > Arthropoda > Insecta > Hymenoptera > Ichneumonidae > Campopleginae sp. 14b. The sequence continues at coordinate 22,052 of JAPYYS010000128.1, forward strand.
TCACGTCCCACGCAAAATCACGCACGTGAATATATACCTATCTTGTGAAATAATCGTGTGTACCTCGACGATGCATAAATTATAAGCGTGAAATATTTCATATGGGCTGTTCGATACCAAAGCAAACAATCTTGCCTCGTCGAGTTAACTGTTCACCGTATTTCATGAATTTCTATAGATTAGCATCATTTTTTTCTCCAAGTTTTATGATTTGTCAAATATTTTCGAATAAAATGAATTTATTGGCCATCGAGCCTATGAATTTGCTTGAGAAATCATTTTAAGGCTGTTCTCGCGCGCTCACTCGAGCCAACCATTACGTTTATCCATGAATATATATGCCCCACGCTCTGCAGAGTACAGTTGATTAGAAAAATGTAGTGATTGATATTCGCGGTGGTTCGTTGACGATAAAAATTGTTTCGATACGCTCGAGCGCTCTCATATGAACGAGAGATTATTTATGGACCTCCGTTCGAGATTATTTGTGCCACGTTGACAAGATTTTAGCTCCGAATGGTCACGAGCTCGTTGTCGAAAAGGCAGAGATGAGTTGCCGCAACAGTGACTTTTTATAGAGCTGGTCGACACGTTTTTTTAGTGGAGCACCTCGTCGACTGTAATTTTGCGATTCGGATATTGAGACGAGGAATAAAAAGTTGGAAATATAAAAAATTTCTGCTCGGATCTCTCGCGCGGAGCTGGCGACCAGAGGGAACAAAGAGCATCAGCCAGAGAAACGCGAATTATACGATCGTCTTTGCCATTATTTGTTCCCTCCGATAAAAATCCGCCTAATTTTCCGGTGGGGAAACGTGGAGAGAAAAAAAAATAACAAAAGTATAAATGAAAGACGTTTCAGCAGTCGCATTCGTCACTGATTTTATGCGTCCTGTCTTTGGGGCACCGAGGCCTGCTGTCAACAACGACGAGAACGAGAAAATCTCTCGGAGAATGTGAGAGGCTCGTTTCACCTTTCACGAATTCTCGTTTCTTGCCCACTTTTTCATTCTCAATAGCAAACGCCATTGATTAAAAAAAACGTAAAAACAATATTATAATTAAAAATAATGGAGCTCGAGTGGCACGAAGGGAAAAGTTATCGACGATTTAAAAACAATTTGAAAGGTTCACGTGCCACTCTGGCATCGACTAAAAATCCCGAATCGTTCGATTTTTCCTTTTTTAAATATCAACAAATGAGGCGGTCCGAATTTTTAAACGACCAAAAGTTCGGGCCTGATTCTCGCACTCTTGGACGCAAAAAAACAATCAACAACGATTAATCGAAACGTGTGAATAAACAATCGGCAAAGTACTCGCTTTTTCTCTCCATAGAAAAATCTCAATCGTCAATTAAATCGATGGAAGAAAAAATCGAAGGAGAGGAAAAGGATAAGGGTAGAAATTGAGATTGAGAGAGGTCCCGGTCCGGGATCGGGCACTCAAGACTTTTTCTTCGTTCGCGGTGTCGTGGTCGCGATCGTGGCGCTCTTCGGGATCGTCCACCCAGAACTCCACGTCTAGACGTTCTAAATTTGAATAATATTTTTATGAATGAGCGGACGTACCATAAATCCTGGAGAGGAAGGAAGAGCGAGAGAGCGAGAGAGAAACCGAATACTTTTGGCTCTAAAGTATAAGTGATGCTGTGTATAAAATTAATACATATATGTGTATGTATTTATCGTGTGTAGAGGCGGATAGCGTAGTTTTATTTTTCTCCTTCTGTCTTTTTCCATCATCCATATACCGAACGAATGTTGGGACCCGGGGCTCGTGCTGCTGCTTTTATAACAACTCACGTAGCCCCCACGTGACCCTGTGACTAATAGGTTTATTATTTTATATCGCCGCGCATTTGTTATCGCCAGCATAGACATATATATATATATATACAAGCATACGCGTATGATCTATACCGATGGCGACCAAAAGATTTCTCTGTGTGGTGGAGAGAGGAAGGAGACGAGGGTGCGAGGGTTTTCCTCGTTTTGTCAGCCCCTGTCTCAGCCCTGGTCCTTTCCAAACTGATGTTGCGTTTACTCAATGCCTTATACATGCGTGGAGAACGGAATATCTGGGCTTCCACGGATCCCGCAAGTCCCCATGCTTCATAAAAGTCTTTATACATTATTTAAAACGATTTCCATTTTTTTTCTCCTGTCCTCGAAATTATTTGAATTTTCCGCTTTGATGATCCTCGATTAGTCATTGTAACTCTCACTGCACTACCGCGATAGTCACCTGCCTCATAATAATTCCAAATTATTCATAAGGATCATCTTCAAAGCTGGACCGATAGTCCTGGAAAAAACGAGCGCATGGCAACTTTGTGCTTCGTTTCGAGAAAAACAAAAAAACATTTTCACTATGGACAAACGCGAATTTGATGAAATTTTTTGTTTTTACCGCAAGTTTCTCGGAGATTCCGGGACATTAATTTTTTTTCGTACCGAGGAGGAGGGAGAGGAAGAATAATCTTCTCAGGTGAAATATTCGTGAGACGAGGGCGGTCCGTAACCGTAGAAAACTGTGCGACCTCCGAACAATGCTCGTCGCTACCGAATACATTAATAATACAAATTTTATTCCTACAAAGTGCCACACGTGAGTAAGTTTTTCTTTGAATTATTGCCCCAAGCCCCTTTTCTGCATTCTCCAATTCGTTCACCTTTTTTTTTCTTCTTATTCATCGGCCGCGCGATCCACGAATTTGTTTTAAAGTGATATCGTCGGCTGGTGCGGAATCGAGGAAGGAATTCCATCTGGCACGCGTGAGTCTGTCGATTTTTTTTTTCTTTCATCCCCCTCGTGCAAGCCCCACCATTAGATCGGACACGTCAGTCTCCCGCGGAGCTTGCGGAGGTGGTCAATTTTCGTCATCGAAGAAAAAACACTGTTGTGCGAGTCGGCGAAGGAAAAGTTTGCGAGGAAAAACGAGCTCCGGAAGGTAAAAAAGGGAGAAGGAAAGAGTGGAAACGCGGCGAACAAAAGGGACAGAAAAAAGAGGCTCCAACACATGTCGTTCGATTTGCACCCCGCTGTGGATTTCAATGCGTCCAATTTTTTATTATATATTTATTCATTTATTATTATTTCTCTATTATCCGAAAATTGGAGGAAAAAATTTTTAAAAATTCGAGATTCAAAGTCATTCGAAGTTTCAATTGATTTTTAAGAAAGTCTTGTCTTTGCCGAGCAACGAACGAGGTTAAAAAATCAACAAAAATAATCGCCATCGTCATTTTCCCGATTGAACTTGGAGGCGTGATCCAAAGATCGAAATGATCGTTCGATTATACAGCGGGGGAAAAACAAAAAAAAACACGAAACACAGTGAAACGATTCTCTAAGAGGAAAATCGATTCCAATCATGTGGTTAACGATCCAGCGATGACGTGCGAAAATAAATCTCGATCCCTTTCCACCTACTTCTCGTTGTCTCATTGTCTAGCTTTCTCTGACTTGGACGCTCTCGTCTAATGCGTGATCCCTTAAAAAGGAGAAAAAAAGCAAGGGCGGAGCTGGGATCGTTCACGGAAATTGGAGGAATCATTTACATCGGAATTTCGATCATTATTTCACGAATTCCATGGCCAAAAAAAAAGTCGAGAAAAAAAAAGAGTTTAGTCGGAGGAAATCTGGTACTGGATGGAGACGCAATTATCCGGCAAATGCCCGAGCGAGAAGTTTGACTCCCTTTTGCCAAATGTTGGAAAGTCATTGCTCGTAAATTCCACAAGTCAAATTCCCATTTTTTTTCCTCCTCCTATTTAAGACGCGAGTTTAGGTCCAGAGAAAAAAAATATCTTAGTGAGAAAGTCGATTTTCTCTTTTCCGTGTTCTCGTATTTTCGCGGTCGTGTCCCCGCGAACATCGGGCACTTAACGCGCCAGAGACAATCGTAAATCAAAGCTTCTTAATAAGCTCGTATATCACCTTCGCCTTGGCTGGTTTCCTTTGGTTTAAAATATCGAACGAGGAGTGGGACATTTGGACAATGGGCCAGTCGACCGATATTGTTGAAACACTGATCGGCGAGAGGGCTGCTCAACGCAAATGCTTGCTCAATACATATCCAGACATATATATATATATGTATTTAGAAATACGTGTGTTGGCTTGAGTTTCACTTCCGTAAAGATTTATACGACCAGGAGATGGCAATAGTTTGGAGGGATGCACGAGGCCGTGGATCCGTACGTTCAGTATCAGAAGCAACAGACTATATAGACATATTTTTCTCTCTCAAATACATCCAACTATTTCCGTAGCGATGTGACCTTTAAGGACCAAACACCGTAAAACTTTACAGCTCTCTCCGGTAGTGTGGTTTTGCTGCGATTTTTCTTTTGGCCCTTCGATAATTTACGATCTCGCGAGCCAGCGGACGATCGTGTAGGTCCTTCGAGAACCTTATATTTTTCGACCCAAGTGAAAACCTCACTGACTCCAACCAAAATCCTCTCTATCCCTTGCTTTCACACCCATTTTTAACACGTTTTACACTCACGGTTCGTTCACGTGTATAATCAAGCCAGCCATCCAGTTCAGTGGATAAAAAAAAGTTTTTTTTTCCCATTTTATTTTTTATTTTTTCAACATTTCAGAAAAAATAATCGAGTTTGTTCGCTTAAATGGAAATTCCTGAAAATCACGTTTTCCCTGCTCGCATCCTCCAAACAGCATGAAAGCTTCACCGAAAAAACGATTCATTTATATGTACCAAGATTTGTTGGTTAATAAATGTAATAAATAAATATTTTCGAACAATTTAATGAATGATTTATTTGAGCCTCTCGCGATTGTCTGAAATAAACATTTGTTAATTGTTGATAAATGATAAATCTGATAAAATGTAACCTTTCTTGATAGCAAATGAATTTGATGAAAATAAACATCCACTGAGTTGAGGAAAATAAAAGTGATCGAACAAATCATTATCTTCAAGGAAATGCCTATGAACTTTTATCGTGATAACAAAGATATTTTTCGACCATTAACAAATTTTTTAACAGTTAATGAATGTTTTAGTAAAAATTTCAACTAAATATACTTCTTTATTATAAATAAACTGTTTTCTGTGTTTAAGGAAGTTCATTGAATAATCGAGCCCGAGACAAAGCGAAAAACTGATGATTCACTCAAGGAAAAAAAGATCCTTAAATGAGGTGAATTTTTCCATGATTATTTGTTGTCTTTACATTTTGCGAATAATCGTGAGAAAATGTGATGGATAAAAATTGCTAAATGAGACGAAAAATATTTGTTGTTGTTGTGAATGGTTGAAATGAGAATTGATCAATTATTTATCGATCGATCGGGCCCCCATAGGTGGTCTCAATGCATGGTGTGGCATTTATATTTATGTTTGTGAAATAAGAGGGAGGGAAAGATTCATGGGAAAATGTGTAAATAGTGAATCGGAAACCACCGGAATTTTGACAACCCTGCCTTTATTTTGGTTGGCAATGTCCGCACGGAGGCAAGCCCTATAATCGAGTCCATTTCCTCCATAGACATTGTCAAACATCGTTCGCGATCTACAGGAGCGGAGGTCTTGACAGTTGTATCCGAAGGATTCAAAGCGAGAGAGGCACAAACAGACTCGTGTATGGGAATCGAAGAGGGGAGATGAAAGGGGAAGAAATCGTGCGAGTCCGTTTTTCCATGATTTTTTCGATCTATATTTGACAAACCATAGGGACATGCTGGATAAAAGTTGAGAAAGAAAAAAAATGTCAAGGTACACGCGCGTGTAACGTTTCCAGGGAGAATATAATGACGTCACGAAGAGCCCAGAAGTAAGAATGAGGCAGCCTCGTATTGTGCAGTACGTATAAATGGCAATAAATATAAAGTTATATATGTGTGAAGAGACAAGCTTTAGCCACGTTAACGACTTCCACGAGCGAGTAGAAACGTTTTTTCTTTCTCGCTCTTACTCCATTTCCTTGGAAGGTGGATAATAAAGATTTCGTTAAATCATTGTTGGCCAGCATCCCTGAACATCCTGGGTGGCTATTTTCTCGTTTTCTCTTTCTTAGCCTTATTTTTCCAAGCCACAATGATCTTCGACTTCGTTGAACTCTGGCTCCTTCTCCAGAAATGCTTTTTCACAACAATACGAAACTTAACGTATATATATTTATATCTACTTGTGAATACATAGCCCTGCCTATGTACGGAGATACATAGAGAAATCTGGGAGTGGCGGGGGTGCAGTCTCGTGCGTGTGACTAGTCGAAATAGCCCCAAGCCCACTGAGAAGAGCCATTATTTGCGGAGCAGGGCCAGAAAGCAAGGTGACCAAGTTCGAAAAATGGTGTCCACAGTCGAAAATCTTCCAAGAGTCAAAGTGTATGGACCGAATAGAATGGAAAGAGGAATTCTCCGGCCTTACACTCGATACGATCGCTTTTGGGGTTTGCACGTGTTGTTCCGCACTAGGGGGTGCTCTATCGAGACAATACGTCTAGGAGAAAAGCCTTTCTATGGATCCTGATTTTTCTCATCCGCCTAAAAGCCATGTAATTGTATTTTTCCAACACTTGAACATTCGCTCGAGATTAAAAATTATTTATCAAATGAATATTTCTTTTTTTTATCAATTGCGTACACTGAGAAAAGGATTTATTTATATGTACCAGGGTTTGTTAAATGCTAACAAATTTCAAGTTGGATGCGGCGAAATAAATGTTTTTCAACAGTTGATGAATTATTTATTTGAGCCTCTCGCGAATGACCATACAAATCTACTGAGCTAAGGGAAATAAAAGCGATCGAATCATTATCTTCGAGGAAATGCTATGCCTAGGAAATTCGATCGTGACAACAGATATATTTTTTTTCACCATTGACAAATTTTGTAACAGTTAATTAATGTTTTAGTAAAAATACCAAATAAATATATTTCTTTATTATAAATAAACTGTTTCCTCAGTGTAATTATTAATGATTTTAAAGTTTGCATCATTGGGATGCCACGAATTTTTTTTATTTTATTATCAATCATTTTAACAATTAAGGCACTTTTTGCCATTTTTTTTGGGTAGATTCGGTTTTCGAACAGCGAAGAAAGTTGAAGAAAGAATTATTGTGTTTTCCAGGGGGATGGTTGTCGTGTTTTTTCTGTTATCGAATGGTCATGTTTATTTCCGGGGTGAGGCTCGGATTGGTGAGAGGGCGAGCAGCAGTCTTCGCAATGGGTGGCTTTATTATAATAGAGGTATCATTCTCCTACCGCGGTATAGAACGTTTCCTCGAGCACAGATGAGGATAATTGCAAATGCGGGAGAGGGAAGGAAAGGCTCCCCTTTTGTGTATCACAGACATGAGCTCGAGACGGTTCGTTCTCGCTCCCTTTCCCTCGGCCGATCAAAGCCACCGAGGAATAAATAAAAGATAATTATCTAATTATTTCCATTGAGAGAAATCGCGCGGTCTCTGATGAGGTAGCGAAGCAGCGAGATATCTGTTTTTTTTTTTATTATCATTTCTACTCTCGATATGCGACGGATGCTCAGTCATGACGAGCCTTTCTGAGCCAGAGCAATTGCGATCGAATAATATCTCATTTTGGTTCATTGTCCATCTTCTCATACGATCCGATGATCCTTATCGATGTTACAAATAATTTCTCTCCGAGTAAATATCTTTTTCGTTTACTATCAAACGAAATTTTTTTTTTTCTTCAAACAATTTTGCGTCCTATCGATAAATAAATAAATTATCGGGACGCACGAACATCGCGGATCCCTCACCGAGAATAAAATCACCAGATAATATGACACAACCGCGATTGCCCTCGCATCGACCATCATAATAATTCTCATAAAAATAACAAACACGAAGACTGTGCGGAGCGAATTTCTCGTTCGTGACGGTGGCACAATAATTTCGCCCACCGATAATTTACAACCGCGTAGCCTTTATCACTACATAACCAAGAATATAGTGCTCTCGCGAGCCGAGACACACTTAGCCAGGAGTCTATTGGCTCTCTCGGTAGCATCGAAGATAGTTCAAATGAAGCAGCGGGTTGCCTTCCAGCGAAATATCCCAGAGAAGAAGAAATATCTCGTTATAACGTGTACGATCGAACAGAAATATATTGACCAACAAGAAATAAAATGAAATGATTGGAGCGCTTTATTTACAACACTGTTGTTCAAAATTTCGTCTTTATACGGGGAGGATCGATCTAAATGTTTGAGGCGAGCGTAACGAGGCTCTGGGCCTTAAACAAACAAACAAAAAGAAAATTCGGTGCATCCTCTTGTTTTCTCCTTCACGAGCCAATCTCGAGCATCACCTGGCCAGTCACTAGTACTCGGAAAAAAATGAAAATGTTGAAGGCCGAGGAACGAGTGAGACCGGTAAACGATGCGTGCGGGCACAGAGCAAACTTAGTCTGCGAGTTTTAGGCTCGAGAGACAGCGTGTCTCGTTGTGGTCCACGGCGAGATGCGGATCCCCGCGAGATAAAAATCTGTCACCTCTCTCTGAGTCACATCTCTCTCCCTTTTTCTGCTCCTGTTGCTTCGGCTGACATCGAGATTGCACTCTTGTCTCTTTAATACCTCACAACAAGATACTTGCCACCAGATTAAATGCCGGAGCAAAGTTTCACGAGTCACTGGTCCCTGGTAACGCAGACACAGTCTCCGCGAGTTTTGCCACCGAATCACCAGCCATTTTTCTTCGATCTCTCGCCTCATTTCTTCCCAAGATCAAGTGGCATAATTAAAAAATTTCTTTATACGAGGAATGCAGAATTCTGGATTTAAATAAATGTGGAAACTGTTGGACCAGTTTGTTGACGAGATGGAGGTTAAAATTCTTGACGAGTGAAGCAGATAATCTCTCTTCAAGGCAATTGGGTGAGTGGGTGACTGACTTTGGTCCTTTCTGGTGCTGGAATTGTCGTTCCACAAAGATATATGACTGCTCGTTCCTAGAAATAGTTTACCTTCTCATCGGGGATGAGACCAAGACCCGAAGGAAACGATCGTCATTATAGTTTCGTGTATACCTGAACATATTTGCTGGACCACATTGAGCTCTTCGTTGCCCGTCCTAATTTTTTAAATTCCTCATCATTTAAATCATCTTCCTGAATAAAATTACTGACCAGCATGAAGTTTCTCAAGGGAATCGTCTCCGAAAATCCATGGATAAGTCATATTTTATGCCTGACGAGAAAACTGCAGTTTCATAACGAGCAAGAGCACAAATTTGCTCTTCCCTGGTCAAATCTTATTCCTGGGAATTCCACAGTGGCGTCACTCCTTGATACAGCATTGAATTTCGTTTTGTTATCGTCCGGATTGTTGCCGTCAAGAGAGTGCAGTGATTTCACAACTAGCGATTCTGATAAAATACACGAAGAAACCTAGAGACAGAGAGCGAGAGAGAGAGAGAGAGAGAGAGCTCGAGATTCTCGGGCATTGAGGCCCTCTGGGCCATAAATAATGCCGAATGTTGGGCTCCATAAGTCAGGTAGATTTTGTTGGCTGGATATAAGCGAGGGAGAGGGAAAGATTGGTATGGATGCTGGGAGACTCAATTTATACGAGGCAACCAGTGTCCCGGTAGTTGTTACATCGATATATACACGTATACTCGATACCCAAGACGATATAGCTTGTGCGTTCGGTACAATTCGGGGTTATTTGGATGCTGGTGGTTTTCAGAGTCACGCCCTGATCTCTCGCTGTTTTTCTCTCTCGCAAGGTATATTCTCTTGATCCTCTAACATTTATAAGCTCGAGAACGTGGACGAGCAAAGAGGACGGAGGATGAAGAAAACAAGAAGAAAAGAAAGGAAAAAGGGTGGGAGGAGAGCGAGGGTGTATGGGAAAATGGGGCTCGACTTACAGGTGTAATATATTTATATTCTCGGGACATCTTTATAATCTGTTAACCTCGATAGAAAATAACGAATCGATTCTCGCATTCTATACACTCCACGTCCCCTCATTTTTTTTATTCCCCAACATTTCTCTTTACACTCCAGCATCACCAAAAATTTATCCCATCCCTCGACCGGAATACCCATTATTATTTCCATAAATCGAGAGCCATGAGCAACACAAACAAACACCCTCTACTTTTATCCGACGTGAATCTACAAAGATTTTCGAACCAAGAATTTTTTTCTTCTCTGTTTGTTCTTCTGATGCGGCGGGAGATTCAATCGCGCTATGAAATATGGACAATTTACTCCCGACATTTCGCGTACATGACTTTTACGTGAGACGCTTTTTTTTTTTTTTTTTTTTGGAAAAATTTCTCAAAGAGTTTTTTCGTGTAACGCACACTCGGTTGCCTTTTCATCCCTTGTCCCCGGTACACTCTCCCCTCTCTGTGTATACATCGTTTATCGAGACCCGATAAAATCCCCCGACCACGAAACCCCCCCCCAAGGGAAAGTGTTTCTCTATGGCATAATGTTTCGTGACGCGATAAGATCGCTCTAATGCCATTCACTTGTTCCTCACTCGAGAGAAAGAAAGAAAGAAAGTGCCCTCGAGATAACGATCTTTATGGGGCTGTTATTATTAAGTGCATGTATGTCCTTCGATTGCGAATACATTGTGGACGATTATACATTATGTTTCCGGGTGTAGGAATTTTCGACGTCACTCAAGTCCAAAAAGCTTGTGCGTAAGTGATGACAAAAATGTGTTAAATGTTGATGACACTCCGAAGTTTGCATAAACGTTGAGATTCAACGAAAAGCCCTTTTTCCATTAATTATTTATTGAATTTTTGAAAATCATGATCATTTTTCGTGTCTATTTAGTTTTTGGGTCGCGAAAGAGCCTCGTTTTATTTTTCAGACAAAATATTGCAGATTAATTTTGAGTTTTGCTCAAGAAACACGAGGATTTCGTTGCATCCCAACTTAAATGTCGTTCGTTGCGTCAGTCGGGGAATTCGAAATTGTGAATGACGAAAAAAAGCCGGAAAATTGGAGATTATGGTCGGAGTAGCAAGTCGATATGGGCGAGATATTGGTGAAAAAAAATCATCGCGATGCGTTCGCGTGTTCCTAAATAAATGATGGATGGGACTGCGTGGGGGAAAGGATCGCTCGCACGTTCCACGAATTCATCGAATACTCGCTGAATTATGTTTGCCGCAAAAGTGAGCGAAGCTCTCTCGTGGTCCTCGACGTGGACGATAGGAGGAGAGCTCGCGCGCCTAAGGCTTGTAGTACGTCGTTGTCCCTGAATTATAACCGGGACGAGAAAAAGAGAGAGAGGAAGAATGAAGGAGAGGCAAGAGGCACTGGGATCTGCTGCGCGCGTGGCACGAAAAAAACTCCACGGGCTTATACGCGTGTGTTTTGGACCTCGTTCCCTCTCTCTCTCTCTCTCTCTCTCTTGCTCCCGAGATGTACATTATTCTCTTTTCTATTTATGGTCTCGACGATAATTAACTCTCTTTCCCTCTGGCATCTCTCGGGAATTCTCTCATCCTCGATAATTCATTATACGTTACGCGGACAATCGGTCGAGCATTTATTTTCATGAACTCGTGGCAATGGAGCCGAAAAAATTAACTACCTTTTATTTAAATCCGTTCGATTTCGTCAACTCTATAAAATATAGAATCGTATGTAATCCTATGGAATGATTATGCTCTATGAAGGCTCGTTGGACGAACGAATGTGAAGCACGAACAAAAATCGAGATAAACGAGGCTCTTGGAGTAATTTGCAGGAAATAAAACGAGTGTAGAAAACTGAGACTTCTTTCTGTTGGTCTTGAAGCGTGATTGCTTCGTTAAGGAGCATTCAGGAGAATCTCAGGTTTATGTAGCGAAACGTAGAACTCAATTGGAGAAAATTCTAGGGCAAGTCGCATGAGTATTCCGGACAAACATATCTGAACAAACTTGGCCTAGATTTTTATTTCATTACGTAATTAAATCATCTTATAATCGGCAGGTGAGATTTTTGAGTTAAAATATATGCACTGATAAAACGATTATTCAGGATTTGTATTAGATTTTTCAACAATTAATTAATCATTTATTTAAGCCTCTCGCGATTTGTCTGAAATAAAGATTTGTTAGTAGTTAATAAATGAATCGTTTGATAAATCGTGACCTTTCTTGATAGCAAATGAATTTGACGACGATAAAGCTTTACTGAGTTGAGGGAAACAAAAGCAATCGAATAAATCATCATCTTCAAGGAAATGCTTTGCCTATGAAATTTCATCGTGATAACAAAGATATTTTTTGGCCATTAAACATTTTTTGTAACATTTAATGAATGTTTGCGTAAAAGTACCAACTAAATATATTTATTTATTATAAATAAACTGTTTTCTCAGAAGATTGTGAGCGATGGAGACGCAAGAATAAGGATCGTTCATCGGGTTTCGGTGGGCACACGTGACATCTCAACTCGCGAGGTCGTCGTCGTCGTCGTTACTTTTCCGTTCTGACAGTATTTTGTTGACGCGGAGAAAATGGGGAGGCCCGATGTTGGCCTCTTGTGAGAGGGCTCCACGTGGGGGTATAGAAAATGAATAAGAGGAAGCAAAAGAGCGGAACCCACGTTGCTATTTGTTTGGCATTTACGGGCATTTAGAGCGGAAAACCTATGGCGCGCGTCTCTGCGGTACCTCCGACTGTGTGCTCAAATTTTCTTCCATATCTCGTATTTATGTGTATACGAAGAGAAAGAAGGAGGTTCCTTGCTGCGTACTATTTTCCTCTGGTATTGCAATGTCTCGTTGTCCAAGTCGCGCGCGCCTTTTGTCGCACGAGAGAGAGAGCCCGGACGAAAGAGAAAAGTCAAAAGTTGGTACACGCCTCCGCACGAACGAATAAGAAAACGCGTTTGGACTTTCGAATTTTCACGGATCGACGGGACAAGAGCCCATCTGCGGTCCAAGGACCAAGCAAATGGATGACCAACTCGTGGAGAGAAGATTTTGACGACGGAAAGCAAAGGAAAAAGAATAAAGTCTTTGGTTATTCTATTACCCACGGTCACCGTTCGTCCTAGCTCTCAGACGTTTCCAATGAACCTGCGAAAGAAGACGAATATTCTTTGACTTTTGACGATAGAAAAAAAATGTGTATACACACATAAATGGGAGATGCGTGGATGCGACGCCGAGAGAGAGAGAGAGAGGGAGCGAGAGGAAGAGAGAAAACGGCAGACCCCCCGGGCAAAATTCTCGTCGAGGAATTCGTTCGGGTCGACAGAAATTCGCCACGCTACTTTCGACACGGTGTTCAATTCACTTCTCTTGGGTTCTTGTCTCGTCACTCAAAAGACGCAAAGTAACTGAGGTCGACCGGGTCGACGAGAGTCTTTTAAATTTATTAAAAAATGACTGATGTTCTCGGGGACTGACCGGGTCAATGATGTGCTGGGTAAAGTCCGCAATGGAAAATCTCCAAAAGTTTCCACCCTTTTCGGAGAGTATTTAAGAAAAATTGACGAGCTTTGAGATTTTTTTTTTATTCCTTTAATTGTCGTTAAAATCACTTGACGCTCGTGAAAATCTCGTTAATATTTCAGAGACTCGGGCGATGTCTTCTTGTTTACGTTTCCTTATGAAAAATTACTTTTCCCTTAAAAATTCGTTTTTTTGCCTTCACGTAGTTTTCTCCCCGCTGTTTCGGTGGCGTGTGCGTCGCACATGGGCGGAAACGAGGACACAATGAAGAAGATTCCGGGGCAGCGAATGTGACATAAAATTGAGTAGTATTTCCCGACCACCCTGCAAGTCAGGCTGCCGTATATTTTCCATGTTATATATGGAGCTTAAATACCGCAAAAGGAGCCAAAACTCGTTTTTCTCGACTTCTGTTAGCGATAGAGAAGCTTAAGAAAATAAGCAGCTCCCGGAGTAACTCGTACAACTTTCGAGGTCTCGTTTCTTCGCAACTTTGCGTAGTTGTACACACGTTCGGTCTATGGGAGAGACTAAAATATAGCAAAGAGCGTTGAAACATTTGTGGCAACAGTAAGGGAAAAAAATACAAGCAGCCAAAAAGGATGTTTCGGGAGCGCGGCCGCTGCTGAGAAAAAATGTGCGTTTTATTGCTTCGCCTATTCGGCAATATTTTCACTCCTCGGTCTTTCTCTAGCGCTTTCGAAACTTGCACTTTTCGACAATGCACACGAGAGACGCAATTTTTTTTCCAATTTTTTTTTCAGCCCCCGCTACCGCCGTAAATTACGCTCGAGCAATAAAGAAGAAAAAATAAAAAATATTGCGGACATTACCGGTCCGATAATTTACGGTACATTAAAGCCAGAGCCCAGAGAAATTGCGACCTAGCAGCTAAAGATCAATGACTGATCTTACTTTACAACGCATACACTTTATTTCTTTCTTCTCTACGTGTACGCACTATTTCTTGCTTTCTTTCTGTAGCAATCCTCATGACATTTCTCCTCCCTCTTGTCTCGTGTAAGCAGAAGTTCGTACATCTTGTATACGTATGGGGGTATCCAGGGCTAACAAGATACAAGAAGGTTTGCTCTTTGCCGAGAGGTGATCGTGTGAGCGGTTATGTTGGACACACCCACGCCACTCCCACCCAAAAACGAGACGACAGAATTCACTTATGAACGGCGACGTGTGTCTTTTGGTTTCGCGAAAGATCCTCCGCGGCTCGATCGAGAGTCGTGCACAAAAAATGGGAGCTCAAAAGGCTCTGAAAATCGAGGATAACTGCGAAAAAGTGAGAGCGACAGAAAAAATGAATGCTGATTTGTTCGACCTTGGAATTGAAAATCGATGACTTTTTGAAAAATGTTGAATTTTTCAAGTCGTGGATGGTTATGGGTTCCCATAGGAGAAAAATATGAATGCATATCGGTTTTAAAGACTGGCCACCGAATTTACGATCGAAGAAAAAGCATCGAGTAATAAAGGTGACAAAATATTTTCCGCGGAGAAAATAATTTATGAGCAAAGGGTCGTATCTCTTTTTGTCATGGCTGTTGAAACGGCTGGTCGCTCATCGTCTTACGGGGTCGGTTCATCGAACGAATATACCGGCAAATCTGAGTAAATCGCATTTAACTTTTGCATTGCCTGCCCCTCGTAGTATCCTCTCGTTACCTGTGCGGGTAAACATTATAGCATGGCGTTGCGCAAATATTTAGCTTCTTACCAATAATAATAAAACCAAGAACGTTACGAACTTTCGAAGCAGCACGTTACCAATTGAAAGAGCCTCGATGACGCGAATATCGAATATTTTTCTACGCAAGTCTCGAGCTTCGCCAATTTTCGACATTCGAATGCTGACGCAATAATTAAATAAATAAAAGGAATCTCGACGAGCACAGGAAGTTGGAGCAAAATATTCTTGACTTTGAATTTCAATGGGAAACTTTTAAATGAATCCTCTCACATATATATATATATCGATAGGAATGTGCGTACTCTTACGTATAAACCGCAGTGATTATCAGTGCTGGATTATGGAGATGTCTAGGACGTTACGATCTCGTCGAATCGTAAAAGTATTACTTTACGAACGTGTCGGTTCGAAGGCAACTCGGAGCTCCAACGATTCACCGTTTTCTTCCACGTAAGCTTACGTGCAGCAAAATAACGCAAACTCATCATATTTTATAATAATTATGTTAATAAAAAGAAAAAAAATAATCATAATAATTTCGATGAAAAAAATAAAATAATAATTATTCGTATTTTTGATATTATTGTGTGCGGATTGGGATAATATGTGTAACATTGACCGGAGGTATTTATGGCGGAATCGTTTGCAAGACGATTGGAATATCTCGAGACTGTGCGGTGCGGCCGGTAGGCACCTCGAGCCGGCCCGCGGGTCAAGTTAATTCTTTAATCGCTCGAGGCTAATTGGACTCGAGTGGCGCCAGAGACGAAACGCGCTGGACCTGGCGACGAAGATGATATCGGGTGGAAAATCGACGGGACTACTTGTCGATGGAGAAAGCCCTTATTTAGCCTTCGCCTTTCAAATCTCATTTGCTTATTTTATTTTATTCACTCGGTTATTCAATAAACTAACTTGTCATTTATCCGTTTTATTTATTGTTTATTTTTCAAATTTTAATTCGAACCACGAGATATCTTGCCACGATTGAATTATCAACAATTGATCGCACCGGACAATCAGAAATAATGAACGCCCGTTGAGAGCCTCAAGAGAATTACCGGACTTTCAATTAATTTTTAATATTAATGACTATCCAACAAAATTTAATTAATTTATGAACCGAGAGCAAAATCATTTAGCCTTTGAAACATGGATGGACATACGTATGCGAAGCAGATAGCATCCAGAGATACCGAATGAGCGTTGAAACGGCAGAACGAACCAGCCCCCAAAAGTTTTCAAGTCTGTGCTTTCTTAATGTTTTTCGAACCGTTTCTTTGGCTCGAGCATCAATGACAATTAGTCTATAATTTCTTGCTCGAGTATAGGGGCCAAAAAATCGAAACAGTGCAGGCTTTACTTTGAGGAGAGAAAAAAATGTATAGTAACGAATGTTTGTCGAGATATTGATCAACGTATGGCGAGATAAATGATGGAAGAATATTGAAATCTATTATGGTCATTAGTCATCCTCTCCTCGATGAGGAATCCTTCAGTGAGTTATATAAACTCAGCTGTTTCGTTCAAACATCGGAGGCTCATTAATGAAGAGAAAAAATGGTCTCTGAAAAATGTTGGGACTCAAGAATTATATCGATGAATTAATTCAACCTTTTTTTTCTTCATATCGCGAAGAGAAATTATTGTTTGGCAGGAAAACATTTTCTCTCCGGTTTTTAAACTGTTTTTTGAATGGCTCGTTTCATATTTATACTCGTGTGCCAAGTTCCCATGACGAAAGAGGGCTTGATCGCCCAAGTTGCTCACTTCCCGCTTGCGCGAACGTCGCTCATTCGTTGCCACTCAATGCACTCTCGTACCCATTCATTCAATTCATTTTCATCTACGATTCACCGTTCACCCTTTCTGTTCTCTCATTAACCACGTTTCCGGTCCATCTATCGTGTGCCATTTGCTTTATCCGTTCTCTCATCCCCTTCTCGCCAATATTCACGAGCACGAATCCTCGACTGGCGAATGGAATTAGAAACACTTCCGCTCGCGATTCTGCTCCGCTTGGCATAGGCACTGTACGCGAGGAATGACTCTCGTAATTTATTGATTAATTCAGCAAAATTCCGAGAGGCCTCGATCTTCGGCAATTCAGATTAAAAATAATAAAAAAGAAAAAAAAAAAACACGTATTTATATGGTTGCAGCGTGATGGACCAAGTGTGACAAAGAGTTCGAGATTTTCGACGTGCCATACAGAAAAAAATGTAATTGCCCGGGAAGAAATATCTCGTCGGAGAATTTTTGGTCCCGTAGAGTCTTTTTGGGAAAATATTTCAAATTACAAATTTGATATCTGGCGAGAGCAAAGGCGCAATCTCCGCTTCGTTGTTGCTGGAATTTGAGGATCGAAATGAGAGAGAAGGAGATGTTAATATGGGCGTGTGCGGTCGTATGCTTGTATATATATATATATATATATATACGTGACCAAGTTGTCGAGGTAGTTTTGAGAGGAAGGCACCGGTTAAGAAGAATCGTGTCGTGGACCAAAGCGATGTTCAATCCGTGGGCGTGGTGCGGAGTTGATGAGTTACGATCGACGCTTCTCTCCTTCTCTCTTGGTTTTTGTCTCTCGAGCAAGGAGACGAGGACACTTTTCGAATATGTTGGCTCGTACGAGCCTCGAGAAATACGCGCCGGACTAATTATAAAAAGAGAGAAAACCCGAGAGAGAGAGAGAGAGATGCGAGAAAATGTGGAGAATTCCAGCTCATGAGCTGACAAACAAGATCCGTGAAAATGAGAAAAAAAAGAAACCAAGAGGTAAAAAGAGAGAGAGAGAGGAGACAAAGTTCGAGACAACCTCCGATCCGCCCATTATGGACGCTCGACAGACCTTTTTTCTTCCTTTACACGATGATTAACGCTCATACATATAAATCGCGCTCTTGACCCCAGCATCACTTGCCAAAGAACCCGGAGCGTGTCTCTCCATCAGGCAAAGGCTCTCGTATTATTTATATAAAGAATGACAGCCTCTTTAGCATTTGGGTAATTTTGAGGAAATGTCCACCGCGTGAGACTATCGAGAAAAAGAGAAAGCGAATAACTATATTGCAGCCAACTAAAAATTAACCCCCACTATGCTACAAGCTCTTTCCAATATCAAATAAAAATCTACATTAATAAAACAGCAGCCTATTTATAATAAAAAAATACATTTAGTTGGTAGTTTAACTCAAACATTAATCAACTGTTAAAAAATTTGTTAATGGTGAAAAAATATCTTTGTTATCACGATGAAATTTCTTAGGCATTGCATTTCCTTGAAGATAATGATTTGTTCGATCGTTTTTATTTCCCTTAACTCGGTAGATCTTTATGCTCATCAAATTCATTTGCTATCGAGAAAGGTTACGTTTTATCAAATGATTAATTTATTAACTATTAACAAATGTTTATTTAAGACAATCGCGAGAGGCTCAAATAAATCATTTATTAACTGTTGAAAAACATTTATCCCGCCGCATCCAACTTAACATTTGTTGGCAGTTAACAAATCCTGGTAGATATGAAAATAATCGTTTTCTCAGTGCAACGAGCGATATGTCTGGAAATGTGCGAATCACGTTTTTTTTACATAAAAATCGTAATAATCGAGGACCGATGTATTGACTCACGTCCCCGATCAATTTCGAGGGAACAAATTTAATAAGCAATTCAGTCCGTCCATAAATTTTATGTTTGAAATAACAAAAGTCTCGTTTTTTGTTCAACGTGCGGGATTAATCGAAGAAAGAAGGAATAAGATCATGAGATATTAATGAAATTGTTACAGGCGGATAGTTCGGGACGAAGGGGGTGCCTGACAATTCATACTGGTATACGAAACGGCCAAGGGAGCACGGGACGTTGCATCTGCTTCTCAACGGGGGGGGGGGGTCGATGATCTTTATTTCTTCTAATATTTTTCTTCGTTTCGTGAGGGTTTGAGACCGACTGATGAATTATTAGCCGTCCAGAATGAAATATATATCCCTGGCCAACGATGTCAAATGCAATTTTATTTGTTTAATTAACTTCTCGTCATATCGACGAGTTACAGGCCGATTGTTAATTGCCTTAATTTAATTGTTATTGATTATTATTGGTATTTCCTTGGTTATCGACCGAACGATGACGATAATAAAAATAGAAAGTCGTTAAAACAGCTGAAGAGTGACAAACCGAACGAGCCCAGAGAGTCGCTTCGTTGTAAATTCGACCGTAAAAATGTTGAAGCAAACATACACGGACGGTAGAGAGCGAAGGACGTGCGAGTGACGCGAACTGTTTGTCCGCGAAACGATTAATATTATAATAGCTCCAACAATGCGCTCATCTTTTTCTTATTCCCACATTTTATTCCTTTCTCTTTCTATATCGAGCTCTCGTCTTTGATCCTTCTTTTTTTTGTTACTTCCATTTATTGCTTTTTTTTAGCTCCACGAAGCGTCATAAATCACGAGGACTGGAAGGTGGTCGTCAGCGAAAAAATAAGGCGGGTAAAGGCCGGTGAGGGAGGCCGAAGGAGGTTTGTTTTACACCACAAACCAAATTTACCGCATCAGCAGCGAGAGCAGCAGAAGCAAAACCCATCCAAACCCATAAACTCGTCCGCGCTACAGATATTTTCCTGATCGTTGAAAAATGTACCAACGGAAAAAGAAGACGAAATTATTGTGGCGAGACTGCGTGCTCGACATAAAATCGTGTCTATGATGAATTAATCAAATTTGCATACTTTCTCGATGGCAAACGATACGTCTCTCTCGCTATTTACATTTCATTAATTATCCTAATTGCCGCTTAATCGCGGCCCCTGTTTTATTCACGTTAATCAAGCAGATTTATTTATATTATCGTAGAAATCATTGTTTTTGGACAGCAAATACGTATACAGTGGCGGAAAAATATTGAATTTAGGGGGACGCGGCTACAAACAACAATGTCGCCATATTAAAAGCATTTAAAAATTATAAATGATTAGAATTTGATGAAATTTGATGAGCATGCCCTTTAGTATTAAATATACAAATTTTTGAAAAATTTTCTTCTAGTTTTCGAGTAAATGAACACTAAGGATTCAGATATCAAATAATTCGACAACTATGTAGACGAAAATCTTATTATATTGTCGTATGTAGCCAACCTCATTAAATACGAAAGTGCGCTAGTCTGTAAAAATAAAAATCTGACGGTTTCGATATCAGGGAAAGTTTAGTGTACGACCAACTGTTGCCGAAGAAAATAAAAATCTCATATAAAGCATTTTCCCGACATAATGTTACGTTTTGAAAAATTCTGTCTTCGGGGTAAAAATTTGGAAAGAAATGAGGTTGGAATTTGGTCGTGACATAAACATATTGCTCGCATCTTTGTATGCATAACACCCTTAAATTTGTAGCAAATATTCAAATGAGGCAATTGCTCCAAGGCAATATTGACCTTTTCTTTATTATCATAGACTCGATATTATTCATCGGTTGGGAAGCGTGCAAGCGGTTTTTTGAGGCAAGCCTTATTTTTCATGCTGACTTTTCGTAAGACAGGATCCTGCTGGTTTGGAAAATTTTTGTCGGCTACCGCTTTGGAGATAAAAATCGGCGGTCCAGAGGCTCGAGTCACCGCAGCAAGCATACGATCTATACGGTTAATAAATATATGTACATTGCTATATTTGATGAGGCCTCGGATCTTGCCTAGGATCACGCTCCTACAAATTTTTATCTCCCCGCGGTGGTTGCGCGCGGCACGGTCATTTTTTACCCGCAACCTGTATCTTCCAGCCCAAATAAAATCGGCGATAAAGCAGATTTCGTGCATTGACCGCTGTGGCATGTAAAAAGCTGGATAAGTTGTTGATTTATTGGATTAATAATCACAGGAGGTAGCGAGTAATATTTTCACAGATGAGCCGAGACGAAGATAAAATAAGGACTGAGATGTCTCGTTCGAGAATAATAAGCGAGCGGAGTTTGAAAAACGAAAGAAAAAAAAAGGCGAGCGACGACCCCCTGCGTGTCGGTCGACACCGCGATTGTCGTTTCTCTAATGACTCCGAGACAAGATCTCACGAAGCGCGTTCGCAAGACTCGCGAGTGATATATGTATACATGAAAGTTTATTTTTTCGTTGGTCGGGAGGCGCAGAAGTTGAGTAGGATCTGAGGCGAGCAAGCAGGAGAGGAAAAATCTGTCCTCCTCAAAATGTCCCAATATTTGGGTGTATCTGCGGTTTCGTTTGTATCATCCACGCACGCGTTTCTCGGGACGCCAAACTGTCGAAGCTAATCGATGACTTGGACACCGTGTTAAAGCGCGCGACGCCTCTTCGTTTTTTCTTATACCTTTGTCACGAGTAACAAGAAGCAGGTATTTTGTAAATGGTAATCAAGATCGAGCTCCCCGCCCAAACTGCCAAACGTTTCTCTTAATGTTTCAGGGAAATGAGAGAATAAAAGAGCAAATAGCTGCTGCGATGTATTTGTTGAGAACGCGGCGGATTTGTGGTCGGAAAATAAAATGGCGTCAATAACAATGAAGCGACGAGCGAGCTCTTGCATTTTTTCAAACTTATTTTTCATATACTTTTTTCGCGGTTATAATTTTATCGGTAAGTGTATAGCGAGCGCGCGGCGGCGCCACGGGTGAGATATCGTCCCATCGCGAAGCTATATGGCCGAGGGTTCAAAAAATATGAATAATAATACGTATTACGAGAGTGAAGCAAGAAGAAAGGAAGGAAGCTCCGCTATGTAAGAAGAAAGAGAGGAGCCACTCGGGGCAACGTCCACAGAATGCATCGGGCAATCGCTCACTCGTTAAATGCATCTCTGCGCTGTGCGTGACGTATTTGTTAAGCTATATACATACACAGGTGCGTCCGTGAATACGTCATGTACAAATTAAAAGTCATTCCGATGAATAATGTCAAAAAACATGTTGAACCTTCAAAAAACTACATTTTCTTTCGTCCAATATTATTTTTAAATGTACACGCGCTACATATGCTGTATAGACGTTTCTCATTGCTCGCCGCTACCATCAGCGAGCCCGTTTAATCGTGATGGACCTCTTCGCCCTATAATGATTAATTAAATATAATGACCGAGCTCCACTCGAGACTCCGAGAGATAACCCTCGTCCTTCGTTCTTGCTCCGGTTCATGATCAAATTTTTCATCCGGACGCAGTCGAAAAATTGCGGGACTAAAAAATTTTTTTATACATTCTCGAGAAATTCGCTGTTTCGTCGGTGTGCTGATTGGAATTGGCGTCAAGAATATGAGGAATAGACTGGAGCCTGAAAGTTGAACGACTCGTCGGCCCCGTTTTACGATTTTTCTCTCCGCAGTTCATTTTTTACGTTTTTTTCTTCATTTTATTGAATTCATCGGTAAAATAACATAAGGCGAACGCGAGCAATCGAACGTGGCGCCCGCGGTAATGTGTAAAAGAACCGTTAGTTCGACTCGATTTTCTTGTCGCACACAGACGCACACACAGACGCTCCACCAAGCGAATATCATCGCTGTGTCTGGCCAGTCGAGCGAAGCTGATCGGCTTGCTGAGCTCACCGTGGCCGAGATTGGCCGATGAGAATTGCACCAGTAAATTGGTCGGTTTGGCTATAACGGACGCGGTATTATATCGTCGTTATTGAATTATTACCTGACGATAGTCCGAGCATTGTAAGATGCGAGAGATTTCAACTCTTCCAGCTTCATGCGCATGATCAATTAGAAAATCAATCCCCCTACGCATCCTTTGCCCTCTCCAAGGATTAAATCCCTTTTGTGGGAGATTCCCCCTCTCTTTTCAATGGAGATCCAGGATGAAAATCTATAATTTGGAGTAAGAGGAGGTGCTTTTTGCTCTGGGACGTCTGAGGGATCGGTCATCAATCTACGAGCTCATCGACGAAGACTGGCCAATCCTCTATCCGTTTTCTTATTCAAGAGAAAAAGAATACAAATTTTTCTCCGTCGATTCCGGATCCCAGTCCCAGTCTAAGTCTCCGAAATTCAAATCAAATAAAATTGTAGAACGAAAGGAATGTGAAAACTCGTAAATATGGGCAATGAGTGAAGGTGTGAATGCGTGTGTGTGCGGAAAAATAAAATACGCGTGATAAATAGAATAAATAGAATTAAAATATTTCTTTTTTATTGTAAATAAATTATATAAAAATTTGCTTCGTTATGTAAAATACTAATCTTCGATCCGTCAGTAAATTTTTCACTTTTTTTTGAATAATAAGTGTGTCAGAAAAATATAAATGTTATAGCATCCAACCAGCAGGTTCAAATTATTATTTCCCTCGAGAAGCCATTTTCTTGTGATAGATAAACAGCTGACAAACAGCATTCGTGCGGTCCTCCATAATCTTGGTTATTAATTAGCGAAAAGACCAACCAAGTGGAAAAATAATTAGATAAATAAAATATTTCCGAGTCGTATGATCGATGGCAACTCATCTCGATTATGGAAATCATGTCGTTAATTTTTTGTGACCGATAGGATCGACATTTTTATCGTTAGTCTCGTTCGGATTATTTTCGAGACTCTTGGAAATTTAATTATAAAAAAACATTTGGCAACAAGGGTCTAGAAGAAACGCCATTATCGACAATATTATTCGTTCGTATCATAACGAATTTTCAATCGTTGGAATGCAACGAAATTCTGTTTTCTCTTGAGCAGAGCTTGTGAAACGATTTTTTCTTGTAACCCAAATACATAATCGACACGAAAAGTGGTCATAATTAGTAAAATTCAATAAATAATTGATGGAAAATAATATTTCGTTGAATGGAAACGATAAATCAGAATTTGGATTTCGTAATTGTAATATTCTTAAATTCGTCGATTCTTAAATTCTTTAGTTATTTGGATGCAAGTTTAGCATATGGACGAGTTGATTTTTCGTGTATACGAATCGGAGTGACTCGTCATATTGAGCATTAGGTCGAGTGTCGGTTGGATGAAATTAAGGAATCGGGGAAAAACCAGGTCTGGTTTTGTTTAAAAGGAAAAAGGATTTTCTCCAATTGCCGCGGACAATACGAAGGTCGCCAATGGGACAATGGGATCCCGTTATAATGCAGTATATCGTTCGGTCTTGTTTTATTGACCGAGGACTATGGGACCTTTGTGGCTAGGCGGGCAAGGAGTCCGGCTTATGGTCATTAATTTTCGTTATATTCGCCAAAACCGAGCAATATACATGGTGCACTCGTTGGAGTCTCCACTGAGTATAAAACTATGAGACGAATTGAGCACGAAATTGGCGACAATTTATCCGAATACTTTTTTCCTGAGGAGTTGATAAAAAAATATTGCAAATGACCTGTTTACTTTAAGGCACGGAGCTCTAACGAGACAGTTAACGCGTCTGGGGTCTAAAAAGAATAAAATGATGAAACCGTTGTCGATAAAGGAGACGTCGTCGTTAATTTAATGCACAGAGATGGTTGAGCAAGATTGTGACGATATTCAAAGATCGTAACATGAACCTGTCGCGTATTCTTAGCTCATTTATCCCTTAACGATAAATTGAATTATGTCTGGAAATAATAGTCTCATTTATTCTTTGGTTTTATTGGAAGCTCGACGCGGAAACTTGTCTAATTTGGTATCGTTAATGACCACGGAAGGCGCTGCGAGCTATTTTCTCCTTTGACAACGTGAACCCACTCTATTTCCGGTACGCGAGCGGTTCTCACGTCGCAGTAATTTATAATTCTGAGATGGCCGAGATAAAGGGAGACCAATAACCAAAAAGAAGCTCTTTAGCGGGGCTCGTGCGGCACTCACTGGTTCGTTATTCAAAACAGCTTCGAGAGTATTAAGAGTTTTTGAAAATACAAAAGGATTTGAGCTCGTTGTCGCTGTCGCGTTTCTCGAGAGATGTCGCGATCCAGTCCAACATCGAAGCGCCGCTCGCTCATTTTCAAGAGAAGCTCGTCGCTCGTGATCCTTTTTGTAGAAAGAAACGCGCGTACTTGAGGAAATAAATAATAATAAGTTGGTCATTGGATTTAATCCGCAGCTCTCGAGGGATATTCCTTCGTTTCCTCAATAACATCTTATTCAAGGTCTTTTACAAATCCGAGATTTGGCTCAACAAGGGAGCCAAATACTTGGGAGCTCGAGGAGGCTCAGCGGTAATCCGACTGTCGTTACTTAGCAGCTCTCGTCGCGGCAAGACTTTCTGATAACAGTGGAGGAGAGAGTGCGAATTTTCGTTTACCACCAAATTGCCGGTTGCCGGTGCCGCAGCAGCCGGAAGCTCGTCAAAGTCTCTTGGCCGCGGGCAAACGGAAGAAAAAAAAGAAAAGAATCAATTGCATGGGGATTGTTAAGGTCCGGAACGACGAATCCTGGGAGAGAGAAGCGGGCGTGGCCCAATGGGTTGAATTCGATCATGCGCTTTGGCTCACCCGGAGACTCCGACCACTCGGGATATGCAACGAATTGCTGGTATGCCGAGGGAATCGAGTCTGGTGCGAGCAAGGGGACCCTCAGGACCAATGAGCAACTGGTAACGCTCCGTCAACGGCGCGATTGGTCACTCGACACAAACCGAAAGTGCCACAAGAGGCTAGCAAGGCGTGCCGTGGCAGCAGACACAGTGGGGGATTGGCCGTACCCATCAGCTCGACGGCGACGTTTACCCTTACCCAAAAATCGTGGCGAGTCGAGTCGCCCCGCGGCGAGTGCCCAAGAACCCTACACTTCAGTCCCGCTGTGAACGCAGCAAGGAACACAGCAGCAGCAACGGATTTTAGCGCTACCTGCCGTTGTCGCGTTCGTTGCCGGGCATCGTCTTCATCGGAGCGTTTATACGACGACATCTCAATGCTCGTCTAATCGGTTGTTCCTCGTGCCATGATTATCACCGCCACCAACTACAGAGCTAAAGTGCATCAGAGATTTGCGTGAGGGAGTCGCTCGTATCGTGAAAATTATTGTGAATTAGGAGAAAGAATAAGAGAAAATTGTTGAGATCGCGACGAGCGAAGTGATTTTCGAGGCTAAATATTGCGAGTAGAGGGGCAGTGTTGTCGAAACCTCAAAAGTGCTCGTTCCGGTAGTTAGTTAGTGCGCGAGAATTATCACCGATAAACTCAGTGTTTATTTACTAGAATAATTCGAGAGGGATTTGCGTGGCTAGTTAAATATTGCCAGGTACCGGTGATATGATAGAATCGAAGCGAGGATCAGAGGCAGGAGCGTTCACCGACGCTCACTGAGCCGTGAACAATCGCAGAGATCAAATAAAAAGAAGAAAATTAGCCGTTGGTGCATTTTTAGAGCGAGAATCGATAGATTTTTCAAATAAACGTTATCGCCATAAGGTCAAGATGATGAACGCGTTTTTGGACGGTGTGGCGTCCCATCCGCACCATCTCGCGAGTCTTGGGATAAAGTTGTCACCGAGTGGTTCGCCGGGAACGCCGGAATCTGTTTGTGCGGTTGGCGGAAGTGGTAACGTGGGAATTCAAGGAGGTGCGGGCGGCGTACCTGGTGATGCTTCTTCCCAGCAGCATCATCATTATCATCCCTCCCAAGCGGCTTATCCACCGCATCATCCTCATCCTGGGAGTCACATGGGACCTCACATGGGCCATCACATGAGTCATCATCCTGGTTATGCGGCGAGAGACTTTTTATTGCGACGAGAGCACGAATTCAACGCGACTGCGAATCCGACAACCCCGGAGAGCGGTTTGGGCCTATTTACGCCGTTGCATCACGACGGCACGGCCGGTGGAATGCAACAGTTTCCTCATCATCCTGGTCAGCATCCCTTGGCAGCCGCCAGTCATTATCCCGGACATTACGGCCAGGACACGAGGCTACCTCCGCACCATCAATACCTCGGTGGACCACACTTGGCCCCGGCGTCGATACATCACCAACAACACTCCGCCGTGACCCATCCGAGCCATCATCCTCACGGAGCCTTTCTCCGGTATATGAGAACCGGGGGAAGCTCCCAAAGGCAAGAAATGTCGTGCATGTGGATAGATCAGGATTTACCAGGGCCTGCCGGTCGCAAACTGTGCGGAAAAGTCTTCAATTCGCTTCACGACATCGTTACTCATCTTACGGTGGAACACGTGGGTGGACCAGAGTGCACGACTCACGCGTGTTTCTGGCAAGGCTGCTCGCGCAACGGCCGAGCCTTCAAAGCAAAATACAAACTTGTCAATCACATTAGAGTACACACCGGCGAAAAACCATTCCCGTGCCCGTTTCCCGGCTGTGGCAAGGTTTTCGCGAGATCGGAAAACTTGAAGATACACAAGAGAACACATACCGGTGAGTCATTATTAACCATACTTTTTCTTACGAGCCTCGAGAAAAAGAGCCAAACTAAACATGGCCGCGTCCAACACTTTTTATTTTTTTTTTTCTCTCAACCCCAAAGAATTTCCTCCTTCCGCTCGCTCCGGATCAGGCGCGTGAGATCCTTTTCTTAAAGATCCAACAAACTTGGCTCTCGTCGATGTGTTTCAAAGTGGGCGTGGTGCGGCTTAGATCGACCGGTCACCGGAAGGATAAACACGAGAAAGAGAGTACAAAGAACGCCAGAGCGAGAAAATAAAACTGTCTAACAATAGGAAGAACGGGCGATGAAGGGAAAAACGAACTTGTAGAGATTGTATACAAGAGACGCATCCACACTAACGCCCCCTGTGCTCCATCTTTTTTCGCTGCGGTCTTTAGTCGCTGCATGGATCCACTTTCGGCCGCGAGAATTATGAACCCAGCCACTTAATACTCATCCTCTGCTCGCCCTCTGCGTCGTCATCGCTTCTCGTACACTCGATACCCCCCTTGTGTAAGCCAATCTTCGCATATATCCCTCTGCGATCGGGTTATAATTCACTTTGTTATGTTCAACCAACGAAAACGCCCAATGGCCGCGGCGTAAGAATCACTGAAAAAAATGCTTACCCGAGTCCTCGGCAATGAGACGGGAAAAAAAAAATAAAAAAATGTTGCCGGTCTCGTACGATATCGATTCAGCGATTTTTCTGGAAAATGGCAAATGCCCATGAGATTTTGGCATCGCTCCTCCGCCCCGATATCTATTGCCTCATTTTCTTTTTTCACTCGGGATACTTTGGTTATTTTGTATATTTTTTTGCCTCGATGTGGTGGCGCCTCGGGCCTCCTCACCAGGCGTTTCAATATAATCAAGCGCCTCTTTATGATGACAAGAATTTTCGGGGTGCAATTAAGAAATTACCAGACCATATATCGTGTCTCTTTATGCTCGTGTTTGCTGGCTCGCGGCTACGAGCTGGGGACACACGGCTATTTACATAAGTTTATTCACCATCGCACAAATCGGAGGTATATATTATAAAAGCTGAGGCTAATTCTTTCACGGAGATATCGGAGTCTCGGACTGGGAGGGGAAATGTTTCTCGTACGGATCTCGCCAGAGAGAGCCGGAGCCATGGGCACTCGGAGCTGTCCGACGGGCAGCAGGTCTCTGGCAGACGCCTGGCGTCTCATCATCTCCTTGGCTGATGTTCGATTCGAGTCTCGGACCGGCACAACCTTACACGGCAATGACCATCTCTAATTCTAGCATTTAACACGTGTATATCTATAATGTATACATAGATCGTGTTCTCGTGTAGCGCGCCGTGTATACCGGAATTCTCGTTAAATTCCAGGCGTTCCCCAATCTTATTAATTTATCTCTGAGTATTCTTATTTATTTTCGTGGCTCATTCCCCTGTTGGCGCAGCTCACACGAGCCGGTCAATATGATTTCTCATGGCTTAGACAAATCAGCCTGAGAAACGAGACACACGTAAACCTCTCACAAATATATACGCAGTCAAAATCTTTATTTTATTTTATTTTAACATTTTTAAGGCCTAGGGAGCTTGAGAATTTGGTTCATCCTGCAGATATCTTAATATTTAGTTGATCCAACGAGAATGATGATTTTGGGTATTGAACGAGGTAAAACCGCTATCTGATTTTCGCTAATTACACGTGTTATAGAATTTTTATTGCTCGTTTGAGAAACGACCGCAGTTTCTAGGGAACACGATCTCAACAGACGTGGTTCTAGTCGTAAAATCAATCACTCTCTGACTCCTCCTGATAGCGCGGAAACATCGCCGCGCACCATTGGTCAAATCCTCGTAACAATTGTCCGCCGTTTATTCTCATTTTTTTTCGACGTTTTTTTTTTCTCCAATTTACCCTCGCGAATGAGAGGGTGAGCAGACGGCTGAGTGGCGCGAAAAGTCGGCCATTCCAATTGCCAATATATCTTGGCTTAACGACTCGAGGTAATTGAGTCGTTCGTACAGAGCCCGCGCGAGCTTCCTAAACTCTTGCATTGCTTGTATGTAAAAATATTTTGTGTACGTATGCGTAAGACATTTGTGCATGAACGTAAAGTGCATGGGATGGCAGCAGCGCCCCGTAATAATCATCGCAGAACGCGTGACAGTCTCGCGTGTGCACGTGTTTCGTGCGCTGCCGCGCACCGAAAGGGAATAACGAACAACGTCCCTCGAACCACGGGCGAACGATATTTCTCGTGGAGGGTTGAACTTTGCCCGAGTCTGGGCCGCGTATATGAGCGAAACTGTAAAATCATTTGGAAAGCGAAAGAGAGAGAGAGAGAGAGAGAGAAAATTTGGGAAACTGCGTTTGCGTAGGCGAATGGCAAAGCGAATTGAAAGACTCGAGCTGTGTGTCAGCGCAAAGGCATTCTGCTCCTGCTTCGCGCAGCTTCCCACTGATATAGATCGCGTTGCCATTTAATTTCCCACAAGCCGCACCGACCGAGCAATCCTTTCCGCACCATCGTGGGTGGCGCATCCTCCGCAACACAAATTTACTCATGTTTTCAGAATCTCACACCCTCCTGCGTACAATACAAATAAATACTCGATGCGGTGGCAGTTGCGATGAGAAATAAATCGCCAACACCCTTCGCGATACCTACCGTACAAATACGCGCTCTCCTTCTTCACCCCAACGACGCATTTTCAACCCTTTGTTTCTTTACACCAACTAAATCGCTTCGAGTTCAATGTTTTAGCCTTCTGCGCGCTTTTTCTTTGACAGCCGAGCTCGATTCATTGCTCTCTCACGAGTTCACTTATGTATGAATATCGATCAACGAGCTTGGTCCTCTAAAGCCAAAGCCAAGTGGCTCACGGAACCGCTTATTGTCCTTTTAATCGACCGCAGGCAAGCTAAATATTTATGTACGGAGGCTTTTGAAACAAAAGAAACGCTTTTTTGACTTTGTCAATCGAAATTTCGAGGAAAATGAAGCAAATATTGAAATGAGACGGAAAAAAAAAATGATGATTGGTGGTTGGAGCCGAGTTTGCAGACGACAGACGGAGATCGGCCATTGAGAAAAATCCATACATGCATTATAAAAGATCCTGTAACAGGAAAGAATAAAAAATAAATAATAAAAAAGCGTGACAAACCCAAAGTATCGATTATTGGTGAGCAATGAAAAAGACTCCGGAGAGCCTGATTTGAGGTTAACAGGAAAAGCATCGTATGCCCTTTTGGTACTGAGCGCCGGATGTAACAAACGCCGGGGAGAGAAAAGTTGAAAAAAAAAAACCGATGTTATTCGCATGTGCGAGGGAAGGGAAACTATAAGCTCGGGGGGTGAGCTCTTCCGATTGGTCGATTCGACAATGGGATTCACCCCTCGTCGATGTCTGCCATTGGCCTCGACTCCCAGAGCATCATCACCTCTTTCTCAATCGTCTTGGCTCTTTCTCGCTACTGTTACACGTCCACCCGGTATACGAGGGGTTCCCAATGAATAAGGGGATGATAGGGGATGAGTCCTCGTCGCTAGGGGTGTCGGAATAAGCGTTAAGTAGGGCCGAGCTTGTTGGTTTTCGCTATGAGACGAATCGCCTCTCCATCCACCCTGATTCTCTCTATTCACCCCATATTTTTTCTGTCTCCCCCCCCCCCCCGCCCCTCCCCCCTCCCCGCTAAACTTGAAAAATACTGTATAAATGGCTACTCACTAAAAGCTGAGCCTCCTCTCGATTCGTCCTGGCGAAGAGCCTGTTAAAAAATATTTAATTATCATTTTCGTCCCCGAGACGATAAATTTTTTACAAATCAAGGTTTGTTTTTGGTTGTTTGTTCGTGGCACTCATTGCTTTGCTCATGAATCCAATATTCGATCCAAGTCAATCGTTCGATGCTGCTTATTATTTTTTCTTGCTCCTCTCCCGGCTGAGCAATGGTGAGCTTTTGTTTTTTCTTCCTTTCGACTCGTTCGTCGTGCTCATGGCAAATGGTGGCGAAGCTTCCAGCGACAATGTTAATGCGAGAGGACGAGAGAGGCAGCAGCGAGTGAGAAATCGAGCTGGGCTGGACGATACACTTCTGAATGACGAGTGTACACGATCGTCGGATATATAAAACGCGTATCGTGTACGCGTCGCGGGGCGTCGTCGACGATGTATAAAAAAAAAAAAGGAAAGGAGGCGCGTCCAGCTCACGAAAAAATGGCAAGAACGAATATCTCTGTATCGCGATTCCCGCTTGGACGACCGAAAGACAAAAGGGATTTAAGAAATATCTCATTACCCGGTGACAAGCGAAATTAGGGCTTTTTGTTAGTTGCTCCTTTCACGCTCGATAAATTTTGTTGGATTTATCATACGCGGAATGAAATGGTAAAACGATCCGGTCATTCAGAATTCTCATCGCGAGCTCGCGCTCCATTTACCATGCGAACGTGCGGCGTCAAATAAAAAATAAAATACAACACGAGATTTAAAGAATTTCGGTTTTCGGGGTCTCACTCGTGAAGGGCGATTATCGTCGCCGACGAGAATGATCGATCGAATCGAAATCTAAACATGATCATATTTATACGAGATTCATATGCCTTTCGTATCGATCGAGCGGCGGAGAGACACGTCGTTGATCCAATCGATGTGAAACAACGCTCGAACGTTGCTGCGCATTCAAGACCGAAAAGATGTTACGTTATTTTTGTTTTTCGACGCGTCATACTTTCGAAGCAATCGAATAATGTCGGACGAGGATTTACTTTCTAAAAATAAACGTATTCAGAGTTTCGTTCAGTTGCTCGATTTTTTCCCACGAGGAAAATTTCGCCTGCGGGAACCAGGCGGGGAGGACAAATAATTTAGTAAGGAAATGTTTTCGTCCTCGAGTGATTTACGAACGTTTCGAGCATCAAGGGCTATAAATAAATGGGCATGGAAAATATTTATAGCGAGCAAAAGGAACGATCGATACTCCGGACTGTAAGGAAAGTCCTCGGAAGCGTAAAAAAGTTAAACTCGTGAAAATCGGCCTCGAAACGTTCACCTACGAGCCACTATTAATACAAGTGCGAAAAAGTTGGAAGGCGAGAAGTAAGAAAAGCAAAGATATTGGGCAACCTTGCGAATGATCGATCCAATGGCAAGAGCGTGTGTTGCGATACGTCATCGAGAAGTTGGAGAAAGCCTCCAGGAGTAATTCAAATATTTCTGACGTTTATTGAAGCAATAAAAATCGGTCTAAATAATTTTCTATTAAAAAAAGCAACTCCCGGTGTTTGGCTCGTCCGCCAGAGGCTTGAGCAGTTTTAAGTGTCGCATCAAAGTCTCACAGACTTCGCAAAATATGCTTCACCTATATATGTGTGTTTGTGTGGGTGAAGGACGAGTAGGGACTCAATTCGGCTCCGCTGAAAGCCCCGAGGGCGCCAAACACTTATCTCACTTGAAACTGATTTAGACAGAAAGATTTGTTGCAAACCTCCTTCTCATCCTCCCACGAGAATTCTACGAGCTCTCTGTGGTCGGCCTAGAGAGCCTCGAGCCTTCTCAAACGATCGTACATAATATCTTCCCTTCCCCTTACCCCTCAGCAAACACCCTTCGTACACCTCTTCTCATTTCACCAGATGACTCTCAAGTTTTAAACCTTGAGATTCAACGAAAAAACCTTTTTCCATTTATTATTTATTGAATTTTGAAAATATTTTTCATTTTTCGTGCCTATTTAGTTTTTGGATCGCAGAGCTCGAATAATAATTCAATCCATTCGAGTTGTGCTCAAGAAAAAATGAAATTACGTTGCATCTCCCAACGATGCAGCTTCCACATGATTTATGCAATATGAATTTTTTTGCATCTACTTTGAACTTTTAGAAATATTTAGTATTCGATTGTCGCAGCTTTGCCTCGAAAACTCAATTTACCAATTATTTGTCTGTAAATAAACTGGCGGAGGAGGAAAAAAATAAATGATGAAAAAGGGAGCAAAAGGGCTTGTGTGAAAATAACTCGGTGCTAATTGTTTTGCTGTCTCACGTCTTGCATTTCTTTTCTCACCAGCCCCCGCCGGACTAGAGAGGGCTTCGGTGCTCGAGCGAGTGTATCAGCTGAAAAAATAATCAAAACTGGCGCGTGCTTCGCGATTCGTTTGCATGTGGTTTGATTAACATCGTTTCGAAAGCCCAAAAAGTATGCGTTGGCCCGAGTGGCTGCTTTCTCAATTTCTCGAGGTTCTTTGCTCTATTTCCTGAGGATGTTAGCCAGAAGCAAAATCCTCTCGCTCCCTCGACCTGCCAATGTCTCTTTGGGTACACAAACTCGAGAATTTCAACAGCTCGTCGTTCTATTTTCATGCAATAACTGCCTGCGCAACGTTACCGAGCAAGAGTCCCGAAAAACAAAAAAATTGAATTCCCTCTCCAGTTTGAAAATATTGGAATGCAACGAAATTCAGTTTCTTTCTTGACCAGAGATCGTTATTATTTTTCAATATTTGGTTTTTACAATAAAACGATTCTCTCTTGCTCCCGAAAAACAAAATCGCGAGGATAAATTTCATCAAAGTCCAAAGTAAAAATTTCATATTTCTAGGAGCAACAGCCATACGAAGAAAAAATAAACGATTCGAGTTTGATTCGGTGTTCCGGTTCGGATATAAACGCGTAGTAACCGAAGAGCAGGGTAAATCATACAAGTGGCGGTTTCCACTACCGCGTGTCGAGTACGGTAGCGAGAGAATATCCAGTTGGGTACAATGACGATCATGGTCGAATAAAGAGAAAAAAAAATATCAAGTGTCTCTCCTCTGGGTAACACTACACCTTGGCTTTTAAATGCCTCTGGTTTACGCCTTGCTGCGCATGCTCGCCCCGCTAAACAAAATATAGTAGCTGAAAATGCACGAGTGTGTGTGCGTGTGTGTGTGTGGATATAAACAGGCGTATCTGTTTCTATGCTTTCTCGTATAAACGAAAGTATATTTCATCCGCGTTTACGTACATTTGTGTATGTTTTCATTCGGTTTCTATATCTTACGTTGATTCACCCGCATGAAAAGAGTAATACGATATTTATATACTAAATGTAATGAAGAATAAATTTATTAGCTAAGCGTGTTGTAGATGACAAATTTCGAGAATCTTTCATCTTGTCTCTCGCCTTTATATATTATTTCTATGTGAAAATTAAGGAGAGAACAAAAACATGACTCGCCATAATCTATGGCTTCCTGGCCACCAATTCTAATCCCTCCATGAATGAAAATAATATACGCACGTTGACCAGGAACGGTGAGCGGCGAGGAGACGAGAGAGAGAGAGAGAGAGAGAGAGAGAGAGGGATGAGCTACTGACTCGAGAGTCCGAGAGTTCCTTGGGTTTACCCAATTTCTGTTATTAAGAGTTCGTTGAAATAAAAAGATAATTATCGTAATGAAGGTGTACCGAGAGAAAGAATAATAATAAAATGTCCGTCATGAGGACGAGTAACAAGGTGAAGGCCGGTATTCAGGGCGAAAAATCTTCTCACAGTGTTTCGAGACGTGCTGGGTACAAGGGGTCGAAAGAAAGAGCGGGGAGGATTGGACGCTCTCGAAAATGTTGGTTACTCTGCAAAAGGCCAAAAAGAGAGGCACGCCAGAGGAAAGAGACGGAGAGATATGATAAAAAGATTGTGGGAAGACAAAGTGGACAGCGGTGGGAGCGAGAGAGTCGGACAAAATAAATAAATGAATTTTGTTGAAAATAAAACGAGAGAGAAAAAGAAATACAAGAGAGAGAGAGAGAGAGAGAGAGAGAAAGGAGAAAACAAAACGGAATTGCGGCCTAGCGGTGGATGATTTAGGGAGCGAGGGTCGGGGGTCGCGGGTCGAGCGACCGGGCTCTGGAATTCTCCAACTTTTCTCTTTCTCTTTCTTTCCTCTCTTGTACGCGATCGGCCCCGAGCGGGGGCGAAGCGATGGACCGCTACGACAGAGACACCGAATATTGTGGAAGAGAATAAAACGATAAGGGACAAGCTTAACGGATAGAACATTCACATTGCCTCGTTAGTATATTATCCTCGGAGTAATGTTACTCTAGATAAAGAAAATAAAGTCTCTCTCTCTCTCTCTCTGGCTCTCTGAAGAAAAAAACTCAATTGCAGTCTCAGAGTCCAATTCCGAATCGAGCAAGTTCCATTATAAAAAATAATAAAAACGTCGCTAACAATTGCAACGCGTTTCCTCGTCGATTTCCGACTGCCCAAAAAAATGTTCACGTCCATTTTTGCCAAAAATCGCGACAGAAATAAAACCAATTTTTCAAACCGAAAAGACCAGTCAGGAAACTTTGATGGCAAATGGAAATTGCACAATGAGAAATATTCCGAGGGCCAGAGAGACAAAATTAAGTACGTTTGAGACTTTTTTGCCGGAACAGTTTCTTGCTTGTTTTTTTTTTTTCTTCATGATGATGACGGTTATGACAATCCAATGGAACTTCAGTTATTGTAATTTTTGATTTGACGCGTAACTCGATATCTTTGCCTCCTTCCTTTCTCTATCTCTCTATCCCTCGTTGTGATCCTGTTGTATCATCATGGGATAGCTATTTCTCCCACCAGGTAGGAAACCCTTTCCGTTACAATAATTCGTTACGAATATAATAATCCCAAATCTCCGAGCGCGAAAGATTTTTTTTTCTTCCTTATTTCTTGATGAAACGAATTCTAATCGATCGACTGTACATGCGATCTACAAAGGGTGCGATTTATTTATTCATTTCTGATAAATACTCGCTCGCATTACGTCCGGGAATCGAAAAAATTCAGATCTTCCGGATGCGTCACGATTCCATTGTTCTTTTCATAACGCCATATTCCGATCCATATTTTTTCTATGCTCTATCGTCATGCTCTACGCGAGGTAA
This sequence comes from Campopleginae sp. 14b, assembly GCA_030522525.1. NCBI lineage: Eukaryota > Metazoa > Arthropoda > Insecta > Hymenoptera > Ichneumonidae > Campopleginae sp. 14b. The sequence goes on from JAPYYS010000128.1 coordinate 58,425, forward strand.
GCCAAGAGATTTCGAGGCTTTTCTTGCAGTGGCAACGCGAACGGAGACAGAACGTTTAACGGTAAAATCCAAGTTCTTGACCGTCGCTATGTACCGAGCAAGGAATATTATTATTATTATTACTATTAGTGAATAGTTTGATGCTCGTGAAGGTAGCCAAGTGTCTATGAAGAGGAGGGATTCAATTTGTAGACACTACACTGGTGCACATTTGCATCCACCAAAATTTCAAGTGTAACACATTTTCAAAATTCCTCTCTTCAATTTGCTCATTTTTCCATTTTCAAAGTCATTGCAATCGATTACTACCCTAAAAAGTATGGTTCCGAGCTCAATTTCATGGATTCCTCGAAGAAATACAAATTTTTGAAAAGTCGAATTGCAAATTCGTACGAGTGTGGTGAGTGCGTGCGGCCTCGAAGGGCGAGTGTGCTGTCTACGGGTTGAGATTTTTGTGCTCAGCACAAATTCGAATCGCGACTGCAAAGACTTTTTCTTCATGGCTTGAGAAACCGAAGAAATTTTGACTGTCGGTTAAGAATTTTCGAATTTCCGCTCGAATCTTGTCCAAATTTCGTCGATAAAAAATTAATATTTTCGTACGTGTGTGTGTGTGTGTGTGTGTGTGTGTGTGCATGCGTGAGTGCACGCGGGGAGGTGAAAATGGTAAGAGAATAAAATAGGTAATTCAGCAAATATAAAAGTGCGCTATAATCGGAGTTTTCACAAAGTTCACGAGAGATAATTAGCGTGCGATTAAAATGAAAAATGAACCGGGCGCCCTCGATCTTTGCCTCTCTGCCGCGGATGAAAATGTGCACGTGTATGCAGCGTTGGTGAGCTGCATCGAGAAACGGTAGACGAGAGAGAGGGCGCAGAGAGCCACAAGAATATTAGCTCCACTCCGAGAAGATATCTCGCGTACGTGTTCATATGCACATTCATAAAAACTCGATGCAGCAATGTGTGCGAGTGTTTGTATGTGTGGGAGATTGGCCATGCGCTGAAAATCGTCGAGGAGTGCACGAGAGTCGTTTCGCGAAATCTCAATAAATAAAATTGTGGCGTGAAACGGTGCCTAAGCACGCCAACGGCGTATCAACGATAAAAAAAAACGATAGTCAGTTGTGGGAGCGCGTGGGGTTGATCGGCGGGCTCTGCGCGAGCCTTATTTTTCTCAGCTCAAAGTCCCAAAGAGGGAGAGAGAGAGAGAGAGAGGAGAGCGAAAGGGAGAAAAAAAAAAAAAATGAATCTATACACATAATGAGAAGGAAGGAACGTGTGTGCATGAGAGTTTGGAGAAAAATGAGGCAAAAGGATTGAAAAAAAAAATTAAGGTACGAGCGGTTATCGGTACAGAAAAAAAAAAAAGAGTTGAAATATTTTGTTTTTTCCAAGAAAAATCCTCCCAAGTGGTTCGTAAATATTTTCAATAATTTATTAATCGAAATATTTTAAAGTTGCTGCAGATTTTTGTCGAAATTCTCATCGCAATTTCATTTATACGTACATTTTTATATTTATTATTATTCCGTGCAATCTTTGGCTGAATCTCGTCCGGGATATATATGAAGAAAAAGGAATGGCACACGACGTAGGAGTAATAAAGAGAGTATTATAGAGGCCTCGATTGCGAAATGTGTAGTCTTGTCTGATCACGAATATACGTTACCACTCGGTGGTTGCTCGAGATCGAGAACTCAGGCTGCTGTACGGTGTAGTCGATAGTATTCGTACGCCAAGAGAAATATGTAACAAGTATGTTTTTCATGGGTTTTAACGCGCGTATTACAATTACAATGAAAACGACCCAAGTCCGATTGGTTCGAGAGTTAAATCGCGCGGGCTACGCCTCTTTTTTCCACTTACCACTGTTACTCATGCGCCCATTCATTCGTGCACGTGTGTATAGTGTATAAAGGAGTGTGGAGGGGCAACCGCGTGAATTATGTCTCGTGCGAGATGTCAAATTGCTCGCCATATCGTAAAATATACAACTATCCACGCTCACTGTGGCAAACATTATGTTCAAAGTTGCACTCTCTCCCTCCAGCCCCTTCATATCTTTCGATCCCTTCGTCTTTTTCTCTCCTTCTCATTTTCTTACTTTTTCAGCCGCTATCACCATCGATTTATGGACAAACACGAAATGCACTCGGACTCACATTTTTCGTTGTTCGATGGATAAATAATAATTTAAGTTAAAGTTCCGGATCGTCTTTTCGACAGGTTCGCCATTTTTTCATTTTGCTGCTGCGTCTCCCCGACTCGAAGGCTCTCGCCGCCGTCGCGAGAACGATTGATTGTGTGTGTGTATCTTTGAGACGAAGAGAGCGTTGAGGCTTTTGCCTCGAAGAAAGACGCGGGAGGGATAAAGGGATGAAGAAATTTCTCGTGAGCAGAAAAGTTCGAAGTTTTTCTCATCGCGTCGACAAAGCCTCGGTGAGGGAGAAAGGCGTGGGAGGATCGCGGAGCTCGCACAAACACACGAGACGATTCGCCAACGAATTGTAAGCCTTCGGGCCAAGCTCGAGGATAAAGGTTTCCTCTGATTTAGCAATCTTCTCGCCACGCCCTGTGTCCAGTCATTAGATGAGCCCCGGCTGGTTCATTAATAATCCAAAAAACCGTGGCCACACACGCACCGAACGAAACTCGGCGAACAAGTCCGCATGTTTTGTTCGTTACAGCCCACGGTTGCAACCAACCAAACAGACTTGGCCAATAATACTTTTGAGAATAGAGCGAGAAACAAATGAGAAACTTTGAGGAGGAGGAAAAGTTTAACGAAAGAGGCGAGCGCGGGGGTGTACGGAGACCTTTGGTCCGCAAGCGAGCAGACGCCTCGGATGAAACGAACAACACAAATCCGTCGACTCATCGAACATCGATAAATATACCAATCGAAAGATCTTTTTCTATCTTTCTCCTTGCTTTTTTATTTCATTTTCTTTCATTCTTTTTCCATCTCGACGTTCACTAACGGATCATGCCTCTCCTCTAACGAAATTAACTGTGACTAAAGTCCATTTAACGATCGCTCCGATCATCGAGAAAGAGAAAATTGAAACAATCTTCATTCCGCGCCCAACAATATCGATTATTATTAATCAACCGTGACCAAAGTTCGATTACAACGAGAATCATCGAATCACAGCGTCCTTCCTTCTTTTTAAATCTTTTTTCTTCCACGACATTCCTCCCGGTAATTGGCAACATCCACGTTTGTATTTAAAAGCTTCGATCTTCAAAGTCGAGAAGAAAATCTTTTCGCCACACTCGAAATGCAATTCGTTTCGTATCCTCGAAAAAAAAAAAAAAAAAAAAAAAAAAAAAACAGAAAAAGAAGGAGCGAGCGTCTGAAAAAAGGAGACGCAGAAATACAAGTGCTAATCCGGGTTTTCCTCTGCGGCACGCCCGAGGGCTCATTCTCTATTCGTTTTCCTCTACACCGTACAAAGAAAAACATTCTCCCGTTTCTGGAAGCTCGTGTGGATCTCACGGCCGACAAAGTTTTTCCTGATCCGCCAGCAGCAGAAATCGAGAGGGAAAGAATATCGACAATGGGTCTCTAACAAGCACAGGCTAAGAGATCGCCGCGCAGTTCTCGAGGATTTTCGTTGGCGTTTAGCAACACCGAACAACAATACCGTGATGAATTCTTTCTGGCACGCTCTCACTCGAGTCTACGTAGCTTTTTTTCGTCTCAATACACACTCACCTATTTTTATGGATACGAGACTCTGTCAATTCTCAGGGAACACAAACCTCACTCATATATCGTCCAGCCTCCACTTTGCTCGACATTATAACGAAAGAAAACCAACTAACGAGCTTGAGAAGTTTGCAACGTTGGGATTCAACGAAAAATGCTTTTTCCATAAATTATTTATTGAATTTTCAAAATTATCGCCATTTTTTATCTCCATTTTGTTTTTGGCTCACAAGAGATATGATTTTATTGTCCCGACGAAATATTGGAAAATAATAACGAGCTCTGCGAGTATCACGCAAAATTCTGGGGGACAGGATACGTTGAGGATTTTTTTTATTAGCCAGGATAGTGAGTTTGACTATTTTCGATGCTCTCTCATCGCGCAGTGTCATCCTGATGTCAAAGGCATAGGTGAAAAGTGGAAGAGATCGTTGAGAGTGAGAGATTCCCCTCCGCGAAGATGCTCCTTCACCAACAAAGTTCAAGGGTCGCGCACCACCTCGGAAACCTCTTGGTTTCTCTCCCTTTACCGCGCCTCTCTCTCTCTCTCTCTCTCTCGCGACGAGAATAAGAGAAACCCTCGAAAATGCTTCTCCGTCTCTTTGGCCCCCCCTTTTTTTTTTTTTATTTATCCCTCTTTTTCGTTGTGCGAATTGGCACACGCGCTATAGAGCTCTATACACATATAGGTGGGTCTAACCGCGTGTCATGGGAATTCCACGGTATTCATGAATTCAATGGCTATTTACGCCACGTCATTGCGGCTCGTTTACCTTTAGCACTCGACGTCAAAGCGGAAAATGTATTAAAAATATATATAAACACTCGACTATCGGTGATTTAAATGCCTGGAGGAATAGAGCGATCGTTATATTTTTTCCACAAAATAACATAATTCCACTTTGTTTCAAAAACTATTCGTCTCCACTTTTCTTAACGCTTTTTCTATCGCTTCTGGCGCTGGTGCGCGCGGTGAGAGATATTCAATTACATTTCAGATCGGTGCTAAAAGATTAAGCGTTATATAGCCAGCACGCGGTATGCAAACCCAGAGAACCTCTTTTTTCTCTTTCTCGTTTCCGCCCTCTCGTCCCAGTCGTCCTCCACCTTCTCGCTTCGTGACAACTGTATAACTACGCCACTTGAGTAAAGGGCACAAGTGAGAGGATAAAAAAGGCACGCGGGTCAGTGTCCAAAAAGGCGATCCTGCACCTTCCAGGAATAAATATGGATATGCACGCACACATCCAAGATTATACGTGCCTCGGAAGAGTTAGCAAACATTCGTCTTCGATTTCCAAAAGCCTCCATCTTTTTTAATGAAAATTTGTCGAAAAAAAAAAAAACATTCAATGATTGATCGAGAGATTGGCTCGGAAAAAACAAAAATTCTCTACCATATTTTCGTTGATTTTGCATTTAAAATTCTTGGCACAAGTGCAGTGATTTTTTAAATGGTCAACAGTTCGGAGGAGCAGAGACTGGGGGGAGGAGATGGGATTTGTGTTTTGCATGTATATCCTGGGTACGTCGTCGAGAGAGCGACGATAGGAATCCGCGGTGGTAACTCTAGACGAGTCCGGTATCCGAATCTTCAGAAGATCGCGTCCCTCCTCCCTCTCTCCTCGGTAAGTTTTCTCTGTGCTGGCGCCCCTCGTGTATTTTATATGAGCGAGTCAGCCAGCACGCAGTATGACGGAGAGAGAAAGAGGCAAAAATCTCTCGTCTCGATCTCTTGTTCTGTCCGAACGAGAAGAACACCAGCTAACAGGGCGCTTCCTCGGAGGCTATCATGGTTTTAGGTTGAAGAAAAAAAAAAAAACAAAAAGACACAACGAGGTAAAAACAAAAGTACGCGAATAAGAGACACTCCGGAGATCTCCGGAGACTGAGCGAGCAGGAGAGACTGGAATTTCGTTCTTTCCGCGTGTTTTCACGCTACGGTAGCCCGAACAAAGCACAGAAACCATTCTCGTATAAGCCGGGCAGCACGGGGATACTTTTCTAAACTGCTCCTACGTGCACCAACGACTCGCTACCGAATTTTTATCTCTCTCCCTCGCCCTCTATTGCAGTCCGTCTGGCAAATTGGAAAGAAAAAAAAAAAAACAAAAAGGCTCTGAGAGCTCTGGAAAATCATTTTTCATTGGCCCATTCAACTTGAAACAAGAAAGTCTGATGAGGGAAAGGATAACAAGGCGTCTGCACGATTTATCGATGATAAATGTATTAGCTCGGATAATGGGAGTTGAATAATTGGAAGGGCGTCACCGGTGCATCCCCGTGAGCGTTGAATCGACACTCTAAATGTTAAGGACGCGCTACAAAGCGCAAGGGAAAAGTGCATAAGAGCGTCGTAACTGGTGGTCATGCGGACGGTGGCAAACAGTCGAATATTGTCTGGCTCTTGGTGAAAAGACGAGAGAGTTTAAGAGCCAGCGAGCAAGAGAGAGGGAGAGAGAATGGCTAAAACATCTGCCGGTGGCTGTTCTTCGGCGCGCAGGACTCACTCCATTCTCTTTCTCCATTTTCGTGGCCAACATGGCGGAATGATCGGCGCATCAACCGCTAGTTAGGCTTACCCGCACGGATTTGCGGTTCTTTTTCACGTTCACGATCGACGCTCGGCGATGCTTTTTCTTTTTTCTTAAACTTTTTCACTCTATGCATATCTCCTTCTTGCTTGTTCCGGGTCACCGAGATACCAAGAGCACAAACTAAAAACGAGGCATTTTGGCAAGAGGAAAACCGAGAAGAGCCATCTCTTTTTCCTTCTTGTATTTTTGTATTCCCCTTCACAGCTGACAGAATCGCTTCTGAGATGTTACATTTTTCCAGCTTGTTTTGCAAGTTATCCGTGTAAACACGAGCCTCGAGGAAAGAAATGCGGCACGACAAAACACGATGCTACAAAGGAAAATTGAGAATGTGCGAACCGACTGTGCGAGTGTTTTGATCCCCGAAGCCAAGGATTAACGGTATTCACCGTGTCTTTTCGTCTCTTTCCCATTTTTAGGCTACGCACCACCACCAAGAGAATCCCAATTACTACGGAAATTCATTTTATTCGCTCCAAATTGAAACAACGAAATTCCCAATCTTCTCAATCCCTTCCTCGTCTCCCGAAGGACTCGATCTTCGTCAAGATAATATCTGAACAAGATTCCAAGACCTTTGAAACGTGTTAAAGATGGCGATGTACAGGAGAAGAGAACGAGAAACCAATAGATATTGTCTCGGGAGGAATCGTGACAGGTAAATTTCGGGATCCATCGAGCGAAGCGTGTATTAAGCTTGAAATATATGCAAGATCATTTCTGACAAACGGATTAAAAATAAAATACGAGCGTATATTTGTAAGGATCGATTCTGGAAAGAGATTATAATCGGTAGTTGTGTGCGAGGTCACGCCCCTTATGTAATCGTCACGGAGTCGAAATTCTCCGGAGATTGCGGTAAATGAAAATGGCGTTAATATCCGAAATCTAAATCCAATATATCACGAATGGTAGGTGCTTCTGGAAAAGAAAGAGGCGGGAGTTTGTTGCTGTCGATCTTTGCGTTGAGGACGACAGATATCGATCTTGCCGATCTTTCATTTTTCCTCTCTTCTTTTTTTTCTCCTCCTCATCCCCAATTCTTCGTCTCTTTTGGGCCGAGGCGACTTTGGGTTATCCGGAGTACCGATCTCTTCTACGCGACTCTCTCTCTCTCTCTCTCTCTCTCTCTCTCTCTCGAGTCATACAGAGGGATGAGAATCGTCCGGCAGACTTTGCCGCATCTCGTCGAACCAGCCCGAGAGAGAAGGATATGAACGCGAGATGAAGAAACAAAGTAAAAAGATTCGGGTACAGAGTCGAGAGTGTCAATCGCTGGGTATGGATCGATTTTGCTCGCTCGATAAGTATAAATACGCTCGAAAGGGGCCCGAACTTTTGGCTCCTTTTTTTTTTCACCTGGCAAACTCGATCGGTCTATCAACTCGTGTATCGCTCCTCCTCGCCCCCCCCAAAAATCAATGCCCCCCCCCCCCCCCCCCCCCCCCCCCCCCACCCCCACCACCCAAACCACCACCATCCACTCGAAAACTCGTCGAGAATAGATCGGTGGCGATGGTGGTACGCCTGGGAGGTTACCATTTTTTCTCCTCTCGCATTTATTCTCTTTTTCCCTTCGCATCTTCCTCGCTCTCTGGCTCGGAAATCAACGGAATTATTATACGAAAAATTGTTCTTTCTCTTCGAAAGAGGCAAAGGCAATGGGGCAAGAGAGAGAGAGAGAGAGAGCCACTGACAATGGACGTGAAAAATCATCCATTATCCCTCGTGGGCCAAGGCTGCGACGAGCGCAAAGTTTATCCGCCCGAATGTCTGGCCCACAAGGCCCAAAGGGACAATGCCCTCTCTCTCTCTCTCTCTCTCTCTTGTTTGGCGATGCGCCCATATATCATTCGAGGCTTGAATTTTCGGAAAAACTCTCTCGTACTTTCAATGAGTTTTCTGCCCTTGCCCGAGATTCCTCGGAAGGTTCCGGCCGGCGAATGGGAAAGAGTGCCAGACCGAGAGAGAGGCAAACTTACCGGTGGTCCTTGCCTGACCGTGGGTTCGCCGAGCCATTTTCCCGAACTAGAATCTCGTTTTCCACAGGCTCATACAAAAGTCTCCATTTTTTTTTATTATTCTCTGGTCTCTGGTTTATAACACGCGATACAGAGGCAACTGAAAAATTACGGTCTTTGACTTTGCCTTCGTTTTTCCTAAAAGATCCTCTCCAAGAAACACTTTTCTTTCATTTTACTTTTTTTCCTTCATTTATTCCGCTCCAGCTTGGCATTCTCGTGCTTTTTCTTATTCCGGCTCCATTTTCTCGTGTGTCCATCGTTTTTTTATTTTTTCAACCTCCATCCGGAGTGCTCGAGGCTGTGGAGAGAGGAGCAGGGGTTCGGAGTAAAAATGTTTGAAGAATTTATAGTGACGTTACGGAAGTGAGCAGCGTCCTCGAGAACTTTTTGAACCAGAGACAAAAAAAAAAAAGCAGTAGCCTTTAAAAAAATGCTCCCGATTTTTGGCTCCAATAAGAAAATAAGGGATCGAGAGAGCGAAATTGTTTGTGATCGATGATACTCTTCTAATCCGGGGTCATTTAGACCCTATCATATCTGTCCCATGGCAATAAATATAGCCCCATAAAGATTATATAAAGTCCGGGATGGGTCGCGCGTTATATCGTCCCGACCAATCCAACTCTCGTTCCTGTTGATCGTTGGAAAAGAAAAAAAAACGTGAGACCGAGAGAGACGCCCAATGATTATAATAACTATTTTATCCCATCTCGAGATCTGGACCATTGTGAGGCCTCCCCATTCTGAAAGTCATAACACGAATACACTGCCTTGAAAATATGCTATATTTGTGTCTCTCTCTCTCTCTCTCTCTGGAGAACTCGAACGTACGGCGAATCATCCGCAGAGGAGATCCTCCCAATGAATTTGGAGTTTGGTTCTCTCGCACACGTCGCGAGAAGGATCGAGGGAGCAAAAGGAGAAGGAAAAAGATTGACTTTAGGTGGGGAAATGAGGTATTGCTCAGAGACATAGACACAAAGAGAAAAATTCACACGGACAGGGAATGAAAAATGAAAAGGGCGTAAGTTGAGAGAATTCGAGTTGGAAATGGCGACAAATACGATTCCTCGTTTGTCAGCGATCAATGTCCCTGGCACGAGTGTGTGAATGGGATAGGAAACATGGTATGGGGCAATATTTCATGGCACATTGTTGCCATCTGCACACGCGGACAGAATAGAGGCCCATCGTCGTGCGATCGAACGGAGCGAGAGAGAAATATATTATTTATCCGCTATTTATATTTTCTACGTGCTACCGTTTGTCCGTGGCTATGTGTGTTGTGTTTCCACGCGTGCGTGTGTCGGGGACAGATTTGAAAAAATTATTAATCGTCCCGTTTGGGAAGCAACTCTGCTCTTGGTAATATTTTCTTTTTTTTTTTTGTTTCTTTCATACTTCTCGCCTCCCCCTCTCGAATTTATCCGCGTGAATGTAATGAAATACGAGGCAAGAAGGGAGCGAGCGAGAGGATACGATAAAATTCGTTCATTGTACTTGTCACCATACACATAATTCATCACCCTCGATCGTTTTTAATCCAATTATTAATTTGCCCATACACTCCGCGGCAAGTCGAAAACTTTTTAATATACGAATATATTTATATTCGTGGACGAATCGGCCGACAATTTTTCATACGAAAAATCGTTCCTTTTTCGGCTCATTGTGTTATCATGAATAATTCATTGATCATTGGAATCATTGGAAAAAAAAATTTCATGCATTTTTTCGGCTTCCTTTTCTTACGGCATAAACAAAAAGTATCCGGCACTTGAGCAGGATGAAAATAAAAGGTCAAACGAGCACGATGTTTAAATGTAATCCAAGTCACGAAGACGAGTATCAGCTGACAATATACTTTTTGTTTGTTTTTTATGTTTTCGTGGTTGAGAGCTTGTCGCGGAAAATAATCGCTCGCGCGAGTCGGTCGCACGTCGTACGCATCGTAAACGATATTCTCGAGCGTTGCAAATATTGCTGAGCTTCCGAGACACGTACAGCACGTTGGATATATCTGAACGGGCGAATGTGTAAAATTAATTAGTCGATAAACGAGCCGCGAGCGTCGACAATCCCATTTGAATATCGCTCACAAAAGATATCGTTGCTTCCGCCTGTTCCTTTTCAGCAGTTTTTCTTTTCTTTTGTTTATTTTTTTTACTGTGTACTTTGGCTGCAGCGAATTATTCGGGAAACAGAGAAACAAACGAGTTGCTCATTTTTCCAATCGTTCTCTTCGGACGAATGACGTTTTTTTTTTTTACAAATAAACGTTTCAATTAACATTTATATTTTGATAAATATAAACCGCAGCCGGGTTTGTTGCCGATAGAAAAATTGAAGAAGGGAAAAAAGTGGAGGATATACCTTAAGAAATCCTTCGCTCCCTCTTGCCGCTCAACGGAAGACGCTCGCCATTTTGGCCATAAAAAAAATCCGCCAAGTTTGCGTTTCCGTTTCGCGCCTTAGCGCTCGCAAAGACTTTTTCTTCTTCTTCTCGTCGCTGCGAAAAGCCTTTGGATTTTTCTTCTCGCATGACGATAAGAGAGAGAGAGAGAGAGAGAGAGCGCGAGCTCGAGGAAAAAAGGGAGTGTGCACCGGTGAAATATATTCCAGTCAACTTCCGGTTGATATAAATAAAGTCACGCCACCGGTCCCAAAGCAGCAGCCAGGACGTCGCGTCGTCGTTTCAACCCCCACACCCCCCTCCCTCTCTTCTTCACTCTCCTTCGTTTCAAGCATTCGTGTGCACGAGACCTTATCTCTCGATATCTTTCCAACCCCCGGCAGCACCGAGTGCCCACAACTATAGCACTTTTTTATTATTTCTTTCCACTCGTCGCCCCACATTCTCTACCAGAGAAGCGAGAAAATACCAAGTCACAAAAATCAAACAGAAAAATCCGGCCCATATTTCCGCTCGGCCCCCAATAAATTAACATTTACAAAAAACTTGGTCTCCATTTTTTTCATGACGTTCAAGTTTGCATCGCTCGAATGCAATGAAATTCGTTTTTCCTTTGTCAACCTCCATTATCCATATTCAGAGAATTAAATTCCGCTTATAAAAGGATCGACTTGAAAAATTTTCATCATTTTTAAAATCGAAGAAATTATTCATAAAAATCCATATTTATCGGTTCATTCCAACGTTGCAAACTTCAGCATCATATTTTGGAACATAACTCTGAAGTTTGCAACGTTGAGATTCAACGAAAAATCATTTTCGTGTCGATTTTGTTTTTGGCTCGCTAAATCGCTTTATTGTCCAGACCAAATATTGGAAAATAATAACGAGCTCTGCTCAAGCGAAAATAAATTTTCGTACCATTCCAACGATGCAAACTTCGACGTGATTTTTTCTTCCTCATTTTCGGTCATCATTCGAGCCATTAATTATAATGTTTGATCGCTAATAAATAATCAATTGATCCAGCTGTGAGTTACTAAGTCCCGGATCGACAAAAAATGGAATCAAGAGGAAAAACTTGAAAAAAAACTCCCATTTCCATTTATAATCGAGTGAGTAAAATTTCCATTAATTATGTTACAGGCGAGAAACCTTTCAAGTGCGAATACTCAGGGTGCGAGAGGAGATTCGCAAACAGCAGTGATCGAAAGAAACACAGTCACGTTCACACGTCCGACAAGCCTTACAATTGTAGAGTCTCCGGCTGTGACAAGTCATACACACATCCGAGCTCGTTGCGCAAACACATGAAGGTACGTTTACCAAATGATTAATCAAATGTAATTTGCCCCCGATTCATTAAGGGCTCAATTACGTCGGACAAATTGATAATTAATTAGAACTCGAGGGGCGTTTTTTTTTTATTTTATTTTTTTTCACGAAATCACGGCAAGATGGAAACTGTAAAATGAAATGGACTCGATGAGGATGAAAGGATAGGGAGAGGAGAGTTAGGGGATAAATTCCGTTTGGGAATACCGAGAAAGAAATTCACGCACGACCAAGCTTGGAATATTAATAGAAAATTACATGTGGGTCTCGTGGCAAGAAGAACGGTCCCAAAGATATATATATATATATATATATATGAAGAAAGAATGAGATAGAGAGTAGAAAACGGGAGGCTGCATTCGCGACTGCCTGAGATACGTAAACGATAAGATTCGCCACTGAGAGGCCGAGAAAGAAAAAAACAAATGCGAGAGAAAATGTCTCGCTGAGATGCTTCGGACTGCTCATTCTGGTAAATTTCGTCCACAAAATTCTCGTCTCACATAGTTTTTTCCTGCTGGTCCTGTCTATTTCGCCACTTGCAGCTTGCCTTCGCGAGATTCGCGGAAGCCGGTTGCCCAGAGATCCGCTCACTGAGTTATGAACGGAGCTCGCTTTTGTCTATTCCTGGCGCGCTAAGGAAAAAGTTTATTTATAATAAATAAACATATTTAGTTGGTACTTTAATTGAAACATTAATTAACCGTTAAAAAATGTGTTAATGGTCAAAAAAAATGTTTGTTATCAACGTCAAGTTTGATCAAATGATTAATTTATTAATTATTAAGTAATATTTATTTCAATTGAATGGCGAAAGGCTCAATAAAATGATTAATTAATTGTTGAAAAACATTTATTTCGCCGTATCCAAGTTTTCATTAGTTAGCAATTAATCGGGCACGTATAAAATAAATAGGATTCTCAGTGCAAGCCTCGAAAATATAGATTTTTTAAAACCGCTCGAAATTTCTTACTGTTCGTCAAGTTTCATTGTCCGTTTTAATAAATGAAGAAAATGATGAGATCGAGAATAATAATGATTGTTAATTGGATGATTTCAGGTGCACGGTATGACGTTGGGAGAAGGAAAATTGGGAGGAGGTTACGAGAGCGAAGGAGAAGAGAGCAGTAGCAGCGGAGGGAGTTTGTCGGTGACGGGACACACGGAATCGCCGCAGCCTCCGCCGATTGTCCCGACGACCCCGAACTCACTCTCGGCGACCAATCAAACGGCGAACAACAACAACAATAACAATAGTAACAACAATAACAACAGTAACAATCACCTTCACCATCATCATCACTTCGGTAGTCCGAGGGGGCCGGAATTGACCGAGTGGTACGTCTGTCAACCACCGACTGTTGGAGCACAGCACAGTCCATTACCCGGACCACCGCCGCCCCATCATCTCGGACATCATTTTAATCCCTTGATGCATCATCAAGCAACGGCTTATTGAGCATCGGACTGCCTATTTTCACAAACCACCAATTAATTACGAAAATTCTTAACAAAACTTATTTTATTTATCAATTATCGATCCTCCGAATTAATGCGAAAACGAGCCACGCTGGCCAACGTTCGAATATAACGAAAAATAAATAATTCATGAGCTTGAGGTTTGCATCGACGCAACGCCACCACGAAATGAAGAGAACAAATTATTTTTTGTTTTTTTTTTTTTTCGTCGCATCGCGTCGATGCAAACTCCAGGCTCATAATAATTCCCAAAGTCTATTGAATCCATTACGTACGAAGGTTGATTTTAGTCAAACAGCCTAAAGCTCGATAATCGCATTGATCGGTAAATTATGATGGAGAAATTGTGTGGACGGGCTCGGGGAGTTAAGGAGATGAAAGCGAGAGGCGAAGCAACAGTGGGAGAGAGAAATAATGTTTTTACGATTCGATCGAGACGTCAATCAGGACCGAGAGGAATCCCCATTCCACCAAAGTTAATCGTTGGAGGTTCAAGTCTAATTGGATGTCGTATTCTCGAGAAGCCTTGCGCGCATCGAGTCAATCAATATTTTTCCTTTTCCTCACATTAGTCGAGATACTCGAGACTGCACTCGTGCGTGCTTAGTAACTCGATACCCTGTACGATGAGTTAATTATAGTGAAAAGAAAATATGAACCATCATACAATTACAGTCACGTTCGTGCCTCAAAGCTTACCAAAAAAAAAAAAAAAAATACAAAAATTATTACGGAAGAAAAAAAAAGCCGGAAATAAATGTGTAGGCGCGATAATTCTATTCGAAAACTCGTCAGCTTTTTGCCTAATGTATTTTAACAAAATCGCAACCGATTCTCAAAAGCATAAGCATTCGAATATTGGTCCAGTCGATGGGAAAGCTTACCAGTGCATTTTGGCTAGAAGGGAACTCTCTGTTTACGAAATGAAAGCGCCATCTTGAAAAATTGGGCTGCAATCACATTTTTCAGTACATCTCCTTAAATTCGAGTCCTACGAAAAATCCGCCACAAGCTTTATTGTAGAGAATTGAATTTCTTACGAAAAATGTCCTTAAGAATTTTCCCCTGAGACCCACGCTTATCAAGATAAATTGCAAGAAAAAAACATCACCGAGCCAAAATGCACGTAAATTTTTCCAATGGACTCGGGGGCTCTATGAATGCGCATGAGTTAAGAGAATCGTAACGAATTCATGTTCGTGCGAAAGTGTTATCTCACCTGACCGAATGAATGTTACATTAATATAAAATATTTTTGCGAAACTGGCAAAGTGGAGAGAGAGAGAGAGAGAGAGATAAATAGATAATTAGTTAGTTAAGAAGATGTAAATATCACGTAACACTGATGAGTAAATAATCCGATATAGATAAACAGAAAATGAGAATAGTATGAGTGTGAAAAATTTGCTAAGTTATGTATTTACGAAAATGTGGGAAAGTCGAAATACAAAAATGTATATTGATTTATTGTAAAATATGTAACAATTGATTTTTCTTCCTTTTATTATGTGATATCCTGTACATACAGAGAATCTACCATTGATTAAGTAATATTATTATTATTATAACTATTATTAGTTTTATTGTAATAATTATTATTGACAGTAATGATTAATTCTTAATAATATTGTGCATATGCTTAGGCTCGTGAGGAATAACTGATTAATTATGGAACTCTGCATAAGAGTGGGAAAAAAAAGAGAAAGCAAACTGGAGGGGAAAGTACGGAAGAAATGGAAAGAAAAAAAGAAAAAAAAACAATTGCGACGTTGTATTATACGACATATTATTAAATATTTGTTTTGCAAAGTTTCGAAATATACTCTTGCGACGCAAAGTTCATTACAAAGAAAAATCAATCTATCTGGCATTATTATTTATCGCCTGTGGCTCGCTCCTTCTCCTCTCTGTTCGATCTCATCGCGCGATCTGTCCTATAAAGAATCTTTCTTGACCAGACTCCCTCCTATGCCCCCGAAAAGATCCATTTCGTGGAACATGCGCATATTAATATATATATATATATATATATTTTGGCGCTTATATTTTGTTGGAAAAAAGAGTATGTAAGATTTTTGTTCACGGGACGCGAGCTGACCACTCCCGGCAACTGCTGTGGGTCCTTTATTGCTTCTTTCTCTCTCACTCTCAACCGCTCGGATATTTTATTCTCTTAGCGAAATTTATGAACGAGTAGGATAATAAAAATTCGAGGAGAATGAGAGAATGAAACGAACGAGAAAGAGCACGAACTCGCGCTGCCCGCGCACATACATGCGTCCAAAGTTTTCTCGATATAAGAATATCGAGAACACACTCTCTTTTTTTTTCACCGATTATATACGTTTTTGAGGGAAACTCTCTCTCTCTCTCTCTCGCGGAAATTTCCTATCGGAAATAGGAAAATGAATTTATTATTCAGGAATTTTGCCATTTTTGTTGTTGTTGTTTAATTATTAATTTTTGTCTTATTTACATCGTTGCGACGTGGGAATTTTGTAGAACGTAAAAGACAGCTCTTTTGTTTTGTTTCTACAGATTTGTCTCCGTCTCCGTGTCTCATCGAACTAATGGTTTTGAGCTCGAACTCGCGAAGGAGTCGTCGCCCAGAGGACAGTATAGTTTTCTGAGTAAAGGACGACGAGCGTGGAGAAGGAAGAGGATGAGCAGTAAACTTCTTGTATTAAGGTGACCGGTGACCGGTCCCCTCCGTTGACTCGACGCTTTTTCGACGAGAAATTTACTGAAGAAATAAAAAGCGAACGCGGGCGCGCGAGAGAGGGTAAATAATATAAGGAAGGTTTAGAGAGGAGAGTCTCGCGGCGCCAGGCCAAGAGAGAAAGAGAATTAACGACGAAGCGTACGCGCGTCTAGGCCTCTTTCCCGAAGAGTAAGAATAAGAAGAGGAACGACGGCACAGAACGACGACGACCAAGCAGAAGAAGGAGAAGAAGGAAAAGAAGATTTCGAGATAGCATCTGCGTCCGTGGAAGCTGAGCGCGTAGGTTTTATTGCTCGATATTCAGATTATTCGATCAGATAAACCCGTTTCTTTTCTTTCTTTCCTTATTCCTTCTACTTGGTTTGTTTTTTTTTTTTTATCTTTATTTTGGCCCTTCCCCGTGAGCCTTTTGTATCCGAGAAATCGAGTCGGTCGTCCGCGGTCGGGACGATTTTATTAGCCAGACACCAGCGCGCCCCCTCTTCATCTCTGCCCTCTCTCTCGCTCTTCTTCTGTCATTTCCTCTTTTCTCTCGCACCATTCCAACAGGGAATTCCTCAACCATCGGGCCTTACGCGAGATTGAGATGACACGCCCATTGTAACTGAGAGAGAGAGAGAGAGAGATAGATATAGATCACGATAAATAGATAATGAACTATGTGCCAAGATCCTTTCGCGATTCGATGATCGATCGTTGTCTCACTTCTACGAAAGACAATTTCTTTTTTTGTTTGAAACCTCGAGCTCTTATTTCTTCATAGAATTCGCCTTCGAGTAGGTCGGTTTTTTTTATTTTCTAAATAAAGAGAAATTAATCGCAAAACCTTAAGGTATTTCGACACCACGGTCCATGGCAAAATTCCTCGTAGACGCTGTTGTCGCAATATATTTTTTTATAATTAAACAAAAAAAGGCGAAATCTCCGATTTTGGGGACTCGAATTCATTGCTTTTGCTGCTGGTGCAGATGCAGGAGGATAATTGGCGCGTGCAATACGTCGAGCCACTGAAAACTCATTGTGAGTAACGTGGGCGCGTAAAGTGAAAGGTACTTAAATATCTCGCTACCACGTTTTTCCCTTGTCTATGATCATTTATTTATTAGTCTATACATAAATATAGAAAAAATGGCAGGACAGGAAACAGCAGTTTGAAAATGATTCACGAGACTCGGCCAAACGGTCTCGTGCATTTTCATACGCACAAACGCACGTCTGCATATATTATTATTTATATTTGAAATTCCTACGAGGCGAAACGTTGACGGATTATTGGCCATTTATTCAGAAAATATTTTCGAGGGTGTCTATAAATCCGGGAATTGAAAAAAGTAACGGAAGAGCTAAGAATGAAAAAAATGAGACTCTCTCACGAACAAGCGCCACGGGGGCTCCGAGTGTATTTTTTTTTTTTTTTTTCTCATTTTTTTTATTAATTAATTCGCTCCGGGTTAGGGGTTTTCTCCAGAATTCTAATTAGTACATAACAAAGAAAGGTAATACTCGTGACTTAATGAATTCTTCGCTGGAGGAGAAAAGCCCAACGATATTATTTCACATTTCATATCAAATCCAAGGCGCGATTCATTCATTTTTTTCATTACAAAGATCGCTATCGCTGTCTCAAGATTCGTATGCGACGGAATGGGGTACGAAGTAAAAATCGAGCCACGGAGCCCAAGAGGGCAAGAGAGCTGTTTCGAAAGATTTTCAAAACAAACAAAAAACGAGAAAAACAGAGAGATCGAGATTTTGATTTATAATTTCGATTAATAAATTGCAAACTGTATAGCAATAAAATTTGATAAGAAATTTAAAAAATTATAAGAAATATGCAGCGAATTTCGATCATTGGAACCCATTAAAACAATATTGCTGTGTGTGTGTGTGTGCAAGAGAGAAAGAAAAAGTCACGGTGATGAAATTCCGAGAAGGTAAAGTTCCAATTTGTCGTGATCGTCGCGAGCCAACACCATATGCTATATTTTATCCCTTGAGCGGCATATTACCTATAACACATGTGTATAAATATACAAGATACATCGGAGGGAATGCAAAGCGACTCATGCGAGTCATGAATACCACATGCATGCGGTGTTCCATTCCAATTGGTCGAGTAATCACGATATTTGTCCACAAGGAAAATAACGAAAATTATCTGTATCGTCATTTGTCAAAATTTTTTAATTTTCCAAAAAAAAACTTTAATCAATCCCCGAAAATGTTTAATTGATTGGAGAAGCTCCGATTTGTTCTTTGTGCCACAGCCAATGGGCGGAAAACATTTCGAACGAGAGGGAAAATTGAAAAAATTCATTTTTAACGATTGGCGAGTCTCTCGGGGCCGGAGCAACGAGCTTGAGACAAATTTACATCCAAGTCCAGTCCATTTGGCATGAAATACCCCATGGACAATATGTGTGTGTAGAATATTCGCTTGAGATTTTTTCGCGAGTGAATAACGTGGGAGTGCCCGGGTGCGGATTCTTCAGCACCTGTGTGTGTCTCCCGGTTCTTCTCGGCGATCCGTTGGGATCTGGAGTCGTGCGGGGCTGCAGGATCGGGAGTTCGGAAGAGTATGAGTATTGCTTGAGATAGAAAAGGATGAGGCGATGGGAAAAAGAACGATCTAAACGAGGACACGAAAGGGTCGAGACGAAGATCTTGCAATATTGTATTTGCTCGCATATACGAGGTGTCTTTAGACTCGGGACCAACATTTCTCATCATTACGCTGGAGTTCGCAGCGTTGAGATTCAACGAAAAATTCTTTTTTTATTTATTATTTATTGAATTTTGATAAATGGGCCAATTTTTCGGCTCGATTTTGTTTTTGTCGCGAGTGAAAATTGTTTCGTGCTCCAGACCAAATATTGGATAATAATTACGAGCCAGAAATGAAGAAAAAATAAATGGAAATAAAAATTTGAAGCAGAATATTGAAATTTATTAATCCGACCAAATTTATTGATCGATTTTAACGTCTGACGACGTTTTCCTCGACGATTACGTGTTCTCCATAATTTCGGGTGCCTCGCTGCCGTCTCTGGGACATCCGGTATTAAGTGCAGTCCGTATTATTGTATAAAAAAAGTCTGGAGCGCGTGGTTGTTGTGTGTATAGAGGAGGATCGTTTGGGTGCTCGAGTATATGATCTACGGGGATTATTACAACGGCAGCGAGAGGCACGACGAGCGAGTGTACTCGCTGTATGCGCGAGTTCGTTTCGGCCGACAGGAATATGCTGCACTTGGCAAAAGAGACTGCACGTACTCTTTGGCCCTTGGGACGATATATAAAATCGAAAGATATCCGTGAACTCGGTACGTTCTTCGGTCAAATTAAAAATTCGTTGTCTCTCGAATTGATAAATATTAATTTCACTTTTTTTCCATTTATTTATCGTCTGATATAAGCTCTTTGGCACGACACTGGGTCAATATGACCCGGACAAGACAAGAGTGCAGCCGAGACCTTGTTAAAGTTTAATTGCAATGATCCGTTCGGAGTAAAATCATTCGAGTGTCGTATATCGTTAAAGGAAAAATACACTTTTACGTTTTCCAATATGAAAATCAGTTTTGTGGATGAAAATTGTATATAAAATGCTTTGGAAGGTCCGCGCGGAGATAATCTCGTTTCTTTATACGATCGGGCACTCGGGGCACAATGAAGTGGAAGATTTTTATTCCCATAGAATGTGAGAGGAAAATTGAGCATTGTTGGAATGTCCATAACGCGAGGATCGACCGAAAAATCACTTAATAAAATAGGATGATTTCTGGGAAGGTGTAATCGAAAGGGAGACTCGCGTGTTTATATGTTCGAGAGTCATTCGGACAGGATGAATTAATATCATGCTGGTCATCTGGTAAGCGTTGCTTCATAAATCTGTATACGATTCGTATAAGGTAATTAAAAAAAAAAAAAAAAACGAAAGAATTTTTTTCTTAAATTTATTTTTCTCATTTTTTAACCAATTTTTTAATATGCCTATACGCGGGACTGGATTCCCGGCGTAAAAGTGTTGCCACACTGGCTTATTAACACGTAACACATCAAAAAATACTCGTTCTCGTATCATAAAGCCGAGGCAGAGAGGAGAGCGAGAAAGATGAAAGGAGAAAAAAAATGGAAAAAATAAAGAAAGAGAGAAATGTTTTCATCTTTCTCTCTCTCGCTTCCCATACGGGACTGCTCTTGCATTGGTACACGAAATATCGTGCCAACGGCGATATTTTATGTATCGTAAAAAAATAATAAAAAACAATAAACGTGAACGTAAAAATGAATGGACCGAGAGAAAGAATGAGTGAGAAAAGAAAACGTGCAAAGTGTACAAGAAGAGTGAAAGAGGCTCTCGACAATTGACGTAGAGCCGATATAAATGTCCGCGTAAATTCGTGGCTGGTTAAATTCGAGCCTGTAGAGCATCCGAGAGAGGGAGAGACTTTTTAAAGCTCTCAAGCTACCTACATAGGCGTATTCGCGGTGAGGACGATTTCGAGAGATCTGGGGCGTAGCGCGAGAATCGTTAAGTCGATTCGTTAACCATCGCCTTATATTTTCCTCGTGCCCATATCTTTTTCGCCCTTTTTTCAATAAAAAAATAAATAATAAAAAAAAACACAGGCCCACGAATTCGCCGGGTCGAGATACAAACAGAAATCGAGTAGCAAAAAATAATCATGAATCTCACGGTGATAAAATTTGATCATAACGAGTCCATTTTTCCTTTCTAATCAATTATCTTCCATCTTTTTCCCTCGCACCGAAGTCTCATTGACGTAAAGAATTTTCTCTTATTCAATTTAATTTTTTTTTTCAATTTAACGACTCGATTAGTGCCGCAGCACATATCATAGTACATTCCTCTCTGACAAGATGGAATATCGAGTATGACATTCCGATCGAGTTGGCTGCCATAACAGAGAGTGAGAAAGAAATATAAAGAAATAATAATAAAAAGGAGAAAAAAACAGTAGAGTGGGGGGGGGGGGGGCGAAGCGTCCGTTCTTATTATTACAAATTATTTATTTGCATTTCCAAATGATCCATGAAAAATCACGGTATTATGCTAATTCGACGATTAACATATGGAAGAGCGAGGGCAAAGAAAGAGGAGCGGGAGGGCGGCGAGTCCCGACGCGATATTTCAAATCTCGACTGTTCTCAGCGCTCTCAACCCTCGTCCGACACGTTCCAATCATTCTTTTTCTTTCTCTCCTTCGTTTTCAACATTTTTTTTGCTCTCCCTCCCGGAGAACCCCCATGAAATTTCTTGGAAAACGAAAAAAAGTATTATTTTTCATGAATTTTCGAAAAATCTTCATATTTTTCGGGGCGATCGTGTTTCGCCTTGAAATAATAAATTAAAGTCGACGCGGGAAGCAAGGGTGTTGCATTTTGGGCGTGCACGTTGAGGGAGGAACGCGTGTGTGTATATAAATATAGGGTGAAGGGAAGAAAAGTGGTGCGAGGGTGGGCCTCGTGGTCACGTCGTTATACGAGAAGACGTAAACGTAATTAGCGTTGGCCTATCATTATGTGGTAGCGAGGCCACTCCCCCGTCACATTATATGTTTATAAATCAGAAATGGGACGCCGAGGAGTTAAAAAAAAAGGACGAAATGGAGGAAGAACGAGAGAGAGAGAGAGAGAGGGGCTGGAATGAGAACTCGGAACTCTACGGATCGCGGGCCCCCATTCTTCTTCATCTTCTCATCCGCGTTTTGCCTTCTACTATTTTTATTTTCATTTTTTTCATTTAATGTTTTTTTTTTTTCCAGTTTCTCGCATCGCACGCCTCCGAGCGATCTCCAGGTATAGAAATTCTTATGCTAATGATTTTATGACCCGGAGAAATGGAAGGGGCGAACGAATGCTCGTCATATTATTTTAATCGCGTGGGTTTCCACGAGCCCACGAAAGCGCGAAGACAAAACACATCGATACACGTTGCGAGAAATAAATTAAAAAAACAATATATTTTTCCATTCGGACATTTTTTTCGATACTTTCGCTCATTACGAAGTTTAGATCGATTGCTCATTTGGCAAATATTACTAAATCCTCTTTTTATTAAAAATCACATAAAAACATCCAAGTCGTTGGATTCATCAGATAAAATCCGGCCGATGTACAACGCAACCCAAAAATTCATTTCTAATTCCGCCTAATTTATATTATCACCATATTTTATTTTCCAGGCTCGTCGTGAAATATTGCCAATCGTATTGCGACCTCAAGAATAATATCCTCTGGGTCAAATATTTCTCGTGAGTCTCGATGCTTCGGAATTGCGAGAGAAAAACTGCCTCGAAGCGGAATCAACGAGCGTCAATAAACAAAATTTTTTAAATTGTCCGAAGCGTCAAAGTCGAGAAAAAAAAATTGCATTCATGTGCAGGCGCGCGCGCGCGCGCGTTTTCGACGTGAAGGAGTCTCGTGCGTCGAGGAGTGAGACGTCACAGAGCGGAAAAAAAAAAACAACAACAACAGAGAGGGTTGAATAACACGCGTACGCACACAATGATCGCACGAGGTAACAATTACATCGGCGGCGCGGCAAGGAAAACCCTATGGACTCGATGCGTACGTGTGCCCGGGTATGTAAATTTGCGAGGGCGTATGTATATGTCAAGCGGACGATTCACGCTGGATCCAAGTGTGAAACGCACACTACGGGCGGCTCGGCGGAGCGCGCCAACTGTTTGTGCGAGTGTGAGAGAGAGAGAGAGAGAGAGAGAGAGAAACGTTGGCAAAGGATGCGGCGCGGCGTTGCGTCGGTACGAATAATGCACCGAGCAGGTGCAACGACTACGAAACAGCTGAGAGCTGCAACAGTGAGTCGACCCACACGCGGGGCTGAGGGCCATCACAGCCCGGAAGGCACCTCCGAGGATATTGCATCGGACTTAAATTTTTTTTCAACTCTCGTAAGCGGTGTGTGCAAGGTGCACGTCCTCCAGAAATTGGGTCAAACATTTGCATTTTGAAATCGTCGAGGGCGCACTAACCTACAGAGAGTCTGGATTTTTGCGGATATCGCGATAATCGTCCAGCAATTAGTCGCCATTCGGGAAATCAAACAATTTCAAAATTATCAAATTTGCTTCCATTTTTTTTTCCACGCGGATGCGTTTGAGCGACTGCCTGGAACGTTTAGCGACGATTCAACGGAAAAATAAACATTCCGCTCGCGTAATATGATCGCCTCGAGGAAAAGTTGGGCTATTTCCGGTGACCTCGTTATTTTGACGTAAGGTAAAGAATACTCGTGCACGTATGTGCGTTTATTCAAATTGTTGTTGTTTTTTTTTTCTTCTTTTTACGTGCGTTTTAAAATTAAAACCGCCCACTTGGATTTCCTCGCTCATTGCTTATGTATCGTCACGATTTGAGATTGCAAGCGTCAGACAAACTGTTTGCGATAATCCTCTGTACATATACGCGTGTACGATGTATACATGAACAAATTTCCTTGTCGTTTCCGCGTTTGTACGTTCCGGGCTGCGTAACTACGAGTCGTTTCCTCGTCCAGAGATAACGCCCGATGAATCCCTGTCTATATGCACGTGTGTGTGTCTCTCTCTCTCTCTCTCTCTCTCTCTCTACGTGGTTCGTACGACTCTCAGCCGCCATACGAACGTGTGTATCAATTTTTTTTCATTTATTTATGTACAAGATTATGTGGCAGGTGCAGCAAAATGTGTACCAAAAGCGACCAAGAGTAAGAATTAATTGTAAAGCATGTGCTTGCTCGGGTACTATTTTTACAGACTATATAGGCCAAAATTAGCATCCCCCGTAACTGCGTTAATTGCAAGTCGATTTGCTTCGGTATTCGTGCACACCGACACTCTTTTTAGACTGTGAGAAATCGTGTCCGCGATGCTCGAACCGCTGAAACTTCAATTTATCATGGTATCGAGTATTCGAAGTGTATTTTCCTTTTTTTTTCCATTATCAAGCCACGCATTTGTTTGGATCGTGGCCCAGGGGAATTGAGGGTAAAGAAAAAATTACACGTAAAAACTGATCCGAGAGAAAAAAAACTAGCGTGTAAATTTTTCGTCGATCGGCGCAATGATGAACACGCTTTGGGACGACTAATTGCCGTGGTCGATCTGCTCTCTCTGCTTTGCTGCTTCTCGTTCGGAATCGACTATGCGATATAATTATATGGAGGAAGAAACGCTGAGACATTCCAGAAATACCGTCCGCGTGTTTTTCGAGCGGCGTGCACGCGCCCCCGAGATATAAAGACCCGCAGCAGACAACTCTGGCGGGTATCCAGCGTATAAAAGAAAAAACAAACAAAATAAAAACGTTAATTTGCTGGACTGTCCAAACGTGACGAACTTTCGCGCTCCACAGTTGCGCTTTCGTGACCTTTTTTTCCAATCTCCCTCTTTTTTCGCATTATTTCTCGTTCCTTTTGATTTTTTATATTTTTTTGAAAGTTCTGGTCCGGTGTATACTTTGCCAGGCCATAATATGCGAGTCCATGAACAAGAAGAAGAAGAAGAAGAAGAAGAGAGCAAGACTCACTGCAAATTTCTCTGTCGAGTTTTGCGCGAAAGCTTGTCCAGTTGGAGCGAGTAAATGTGTGCGTCGATGTAAAGATTGTTTATACATATAGAGACGAAGTTTGTTGGTCGTGTTGGTCGCAGGAGGGGAAAGAGAAGAGGCAGGACGACATATAACGTTGCCAGGGCGGCCCTTGATCCTATATAAGCGTTGTATGCATGTTCGGTGCATAAATAAGGAGCACAGCTCTGGAGGCATTAAATCACTGGCGCGAGGATCTCGCTCGTGTATATAAGTGTGTTCATGTGTCCGCGGGAGAGGGCGAGACCGTGCGAGAGAGAGAGGAAGCTCCGCGTGCAGCAGTACCAGCAGCAACAGCAGCACTGGAGCAAAGGGCCTGGTAACCCTTCGTAAGGACTCTCGCTTCGTTTATATATCCCGAGAGGATTACGTTCTCGCGTTTTGCAGTGTGCCTCCTCATCCTCGACGCTCCTCTCGCTCTTGCGCCACCCCGTCGAGCCAATATGCCCTCTCACATCAAGAGCTGCGCCCTCTCTCGAGTAGCCTACCTTCTTGAGTAGTCGGGCGATTATGATGCGACCTTTGCTTCTTTTCTTTTTTTTTCATATTTTTCGAACCCTGCTCTGTTCCCTTATCTCTTTAAAAGCTGCTAGACAAAGCTGCTAGACTCCGATCAAGACGAAAAACTTAGCGATTCGTGGAGGAAAAAAAAATTAAATCGATGCTTCAATTGATGGCGATTATAAAAATGAGTATACGCTCGAAAATGCGAGTATCATTTATCGAAACGTGGACGATCCATCACGAGTACGAAATGCCCTTTTATACAGAATGGTGATGGAGAAATTTTAATGCCCGGCTCAAGTTCGTACAGGGGTAGAAAAAAAGGAGAGAAACATCGAGGATAAAAAGAAGATAAAGTAAAAAAAAAGGAAGTTTGGGTACGTGTGTGTATGGTACAGTGGGCAGAGCGTGCTGAATGCTCTTCCCACCCCCCGCAGAGCCAATCACCGCCCGAGAAATGGTAGCTGGTGAGTAGCCGCTACAGCAGCATCTTCTCGTGATTCTCCGCGTCCTTTTCTTATTAGTCTTTCGCTCGCTCTTTGCCCCGCGGAGATAGCGCGAAAGGAAGGAGGCAGCAGCCAGCAAGGAAAAGGAGGCTGGATCCAGACCACGAAGAAGGGATGAGTCCCCGTTGGACGATGCATCTCGTCTTGTTCTCTCGCGTTTCACTCCACAACATGAGAGCGAGAAGATCGCGAGAGAGAGAGGGAGAGAGAGAGAGAGAGAGAGAGAGAGAGAGGAAGGGAAAATACGAAAATGAGAAGAAGCCACGAACGAAAGACCAGAAGGAGACGAAAGGAACGAAACGTGGAGAAGAAAAAGCCTGAGGAGAAAAAAGATGAAGCGAGACAACACGAGAGAGGATAATGAGGAGTGCAACATTTCATAGCCTCAAGTTTCTACTGGCTTAACCGAATGGAGGAAGGGCTAAGAGAGGGAGGAACACAGATAGAACTTCGCGTATGATATACACGTGTATATATGCCACAAGAAGAAAAGAGAGAAAGAGTCGAGGTAGAGAATAAGGAGTAGGCTGATTGCGTCCGGACTGCGTAAATCTTGTTGATGGAAATTGTCCGCGGAGCGCTTCACTGCACGTTTGGCGATTACGTCCCGGAGAGAAAGAGAGACCAACAAGCGTTAGTCAGTAGCACACGTACTCTTCCTCCTTTCCCCTTCACTTTCCCGAGTCTCTTCCCGCCCCCTTTCCTCCCTTTTCGTCCCTCTTTTCACTCATTCGCTCCCTCAACCCTTTCTCTCTCTCTCTCTCTCTCTCTCTCTCGTTTTTCTTCTCTGTTCGTCCGAATGGAGCAGTCCCGAGATTAATGAGCTCCGTACTTGGTACTTTTAATTCCAAAGACCGAGTGCAAATAAGTACCGCCATCCATCTTGACCGCCAATTACCACCGCGTGTACATTTGCTACAGGAACAAATACATATGGAAACTTTATATACAGCCCAAATGTATACAAGTACGGAAATTTTAGATTCTTTCCTTTGATCCACTTTCCACCACAGACTGATGAGAATCAGAGCTCACGTCTCGCTTCGTATATAAATAACAAACTTGTGCCAATTAATGACGCGACGTCAAAGTTTCCGTCGTTATTCTGTTTTTTCTCTTGACCAGGGCATTCTCGTTATTATTCGGCAATATTTAGTCTGGACAATAAAACGTTCCTCTCTTGCGATCTGAAAACTAAATTAACCCGAGAAATTGCCATAATTTTCAAAATTCAATAAATTATTAATGAGAATATCATTTTTCGTTTAATCTCAACGTTGCAAACGTCAGAGTCATAATTATTGACCAGTCTTGAGTTTTTTTTCGGCTGGCCTGAGTATTCAACGAAACATCGATTATTTTTTTTTCAATCAATTCGCGTTTTCCTTACGTCGTCGACGACGTGGAAATTTTGGCCAAATAAATGTCCAAACTTATCGCCAACAGCACACGCTCTAGTTTTTCGATTTCATGTGTTTTTCTAGATTATTATATTTGCATGGCTCCGGGACAGGACTATTCGAATGATCTCGAATTGTGAGAATGTCCGCGCGGACGGAAACGTTTTTTAATTTAAACATCTTTCACTCGCTGTCCGTCTCGCTGTCTCTTTTTCTCAGACTCCCGAATGAAGCTATAAATAATATCGGTGCGTTCTGCTGGAATGTTAATGTAGTCAGTCTCTTTCGTGTATCTCCCTGCTGCTCCCTCGGACCCAAGTATCCGCGCCTTCTGCTCCATTTTCACATCTATATACGAATACACATGTGTATACATTCGTACACAATAATATTGAGTACGAGAGAAGAGAAACTATAACGAATGTTTCACCGCGGACCCCCCGTCAAAAATCTTGGCATCCCAACCAGAATATTCTCTTTCTTTACAAAGCACACCTCGCAATGCACACGCGTCTCATTTTTTTTTTCATTCATTTCTACATTTGCTAATAATAAGTGCACCGGCGAGACTAAAAATGAAGAAAAATTCGTAACCCTAAGAAAATAAATTGCGTAGCACCAAAAAGGGGGAAAAAAAAAAAAAAAAAAAAATCATTCCTCAATGTGGATTTCGCATCAATTTTCATTCGCCAATTTGCTCGATTTGAAAAACAAAACGATTCGAGGATAATAATCTGTGACGAATATACAAGGATCATAAAATACGAATGTATATTTATATTAAAGAAAAAAAAAAAAAAAAAAGGTAGAAATAGATGTAGCCGGTGCTGTTGCTATTACTAGAAGCCTGGAGGAGGAAGGAAGGGAGGTTCGAGCTGTCAGAGGCAGAGACGAGACCGGGGATGGTCTCAGCACCGAACCCCCTGCTCACCCGTTCCTCCATCTCGACGTTTCTCGTCCTTGTTCTCATCTGTAATCGCGGGGGCGGCAACGTCCTGTCCTCGACAGGATCACACTGCTACTGAGCTCTGCGTTACTGTATATTTAACTGTATACACGATACGTATATACAAAGACGCGTGGACACTATAGGGCAGAGGGAATGCCTCGCTCAACGTGTCACCGCTGGCAAATCCATGTGTAAATATATATATCTATACGAATGTTTAACTATATACACATAGATATAGATCCCGAGCTGTCCGCGTTTGCCGATGCCAATTCCATTTGCTTAACCGGAAATCTCAACAGCAATATCCGCTTAATGTCTGACCCAAACTATTAAAACGAGACTCAATTTTCTATCAACCTACAAGACGCGACAACAATCGCTCGTCATTGTAAATTCATTGCGAAAAGTTTACCTCTCGCCAATCAGAGATTCGCATTGATTTATATAGGAAAACTGCGAATCATGTTGAAGTTTTACATCGTTGGAATGCAACGAAATTATGTTTTTTTCTTTGGCAGAGCTCGTCATTCTTTTCCGATATTTGGTCCGGATAATAAAACGATTCTCTCGTGCGACCCAAAAACTAAAGCGACACGAGAAATGCCGATAATTTCAAAAATTCAATAAATCATTAATGGAGAAAGGATTTTTCGTTGGATCTGAACGTTGCAAACTTTAAGAGTCACGAGACTGAAGGAAAAATCTGCGGGAATGCCGTACTTAATTTTTTCAGGATTTTAATATAACATTATTTAAGTTCCAGGACGTTCGAATCTCGTGGCGAATGATTATGGGACGTGGTACGAATTTGGGAAAAAAATTTGGAGAAGATTTTTTTTATTATTATTATTCCATTTGGCTTGGCACGTGGAAAAATATTTCCAACTGTTACGGGACGTGTATTGTTGGGAGTAGATATCTAGACGGTAATGCCGCCCACCAATTCCAAGGATTTCGAGCAGGATCGTTGATTCTTTTCGAATGCTCCAATGTCCTGAGACTTTTAAGATTCGGGACTAATTACAGGGGGCTACGTTTCACTATTTGATCGGAGGTTTCGCAGGATTCAAGTGTAACGCGTCAAGGATTTGAAGCTTCGGTTCGTTTTCATGCTCGAATTAATCGGGTCGACGGACTTATTCGAGCGTGAAAAAACCGTTTCGAAAAGATGTTTATTTTTTTTATTTGCAAAAAACATAATTGCGGGGCAATTAGTATAATTATTATTTAGAGGATAATTTTTTTGTCCTCCCGACGAGCAAAAAACAACATTTTCAACATTTGTTTTTTGTCCAGGAATTACATCGATCGAAATGATTTATTTGATTTATGTGAGACAGCGGATCAGTACCGTTCGTGGCAAGCCCGTAGTTTTTATCCTGTAAACGTAATATTTATCGAGCAGGACGCCGGAGGATAAACGAGCAAGAGAGAACGTGTAATTCAATTCGTCCGGTTGGCGATGGATCGAGACAGGAGAAAAAGTGTGGCGAGACGTAATTGCATCTCGCGAATGTTAAGATTCGAAAATGTTGGTAAAGACTGGTCCGCTTGGGGATGATCGAGTAGAAATTGAAAAATGCCCAAGAGAGCAATAATTACGAGATGCTGCGTTTTGGTCGAGCGAAGAAGATGGCGTGGATTTTCGTCATGGAAATATTTGCATTGGTCAACGACAAGAGACTCTATTGGTTTGCCATCGATATATAGTGAAACGCGTGGATTGGAAACAACGAGCTTATTCTTACGCCACAGCGAATAGCCTCATGGTGGAGCATATGATGGTAATGATGATTATGGAATTATGATTATGATGGTGATCGTGTAGACATGGAATTGCGAGGCTTCGTCTTTCAACTGTCAGACTGATGTACGTAAGTATTTTATTATGTCTCGCGGTCTCTTCCTTATTCTCACGTAGACACAGAGCCATTGGCCAGTGGGGACGTAAGTAACCTGATCTGTAAAAGATAAATGAGGCAAGTGGACGGGGCTCGTTACGCGCGGGGAGTAAGAGAAGATCGGGGAGAAGGGGCGAGAGGATAAAGATGGAGAAACGTCTGGCGCCATTGAGCATTCACAGGAGCTTTCCTTCTAAGCTGACTCGAGTCTCAACGACATGCGCGATCAATCGCTCGAGCTAAATTATTTAAATGTCAAAAATCGCGATCACGTGGCGGCGGCGGCGGCGGCGGCGGCGGCGGCGGCGGCGACGACGAAGAAGCAAAAATGCAAAAACTGCACAGACACACATCAATAATGTGAAATTTTCAACTTGGGAGATCTCTCGGCTTTGTCATAATATCAACATCGATCATTCCCCCCACATACGTTTGTTGCATTTCGGTAAAGCTGCAGCCTCTGCGAGAGACGAAAGAATGATAAAAAGCGTGTGGATCGATATTGATAAAGAATCGATAGTTTATTCATTGGCGCGAAGAAGGATCGAGCAAGAGAATTGTGAAAAAAAACGAGACCGAGGAGCAGCGAGCTGTGGGGAAAAGTGGGGAGAGACGAAATGAAGATTTCGGTCGTCTCGGGGAGAAGAGAAGGGTTGTAAAAGTTAAGGAGCGTTGAATATTCTCGCGCTCGTATGGAGATGACAATAAATATGTCTCGGAGAGGGCGAGCCAGAGGGGAGGGCGATTAATATATATGTATACATTTTTTTTCCTCTTTTTAGGCTAATGGCCATGCAATATGTATGCCGCGCGCCTTCTATTCTCCTCCGAATATATATTTATATAATACATATGTATTTGGCGTACGAACGGCCTGAAGATATATGGAGGATCGTCCGCGAGGAGGTCCTCTCGTCGTTCGTCCATCGTGTACGTAGCGACAAGAAAATAAATTAATAAGATAAATAAAATTCCCTAAGGAGAGGCGGCGTACGCGCCCGGCGCATCCGCGAGATCGCGTCTCTGGGTAGAAAAGCGAGAGAGCTCCGAAGAAGCCAGCTCGACCATTTCTTCTACTCGGAGCTCGTCCTCTTCGTCCTCGATTATTTTTCGTGCCGTATTGAGACGAGCCAGAGATATAAGGAGCTTCGCCGCAGTTGCGATTACTTTGTCTCTTATTATAAATTCCTCAGGACGTATATATAGTTTGATCAAATTCCGAATACAGGCAATTATTTAACCTGTTCGACGTTAAAGCCTCTTTCGACAAGCGTTTTGCGGTAAATCATTTTTTTTTTTCCCCCTTTCAGACAACTCGAGAGACTCGCGGATGCATTTTTTTTCTTCTCATCTACTTTGTTGTTTCGTTGAAATTCATCAAAACATTGAAATTCTCGACGATTTTTATTTCTTATTTTATATATTTATTTAGATATTTGATTTTTTATTTTTTCGAGTCGCTAATGAAGCAGGGGAGAAAAAAATGTTTGACGAAACGAACGCAGTCAATTAACACCTGTCGAAATCATCATTTTTTCTGTTCCACTCGAACGAACGATAATTAACACGTGCGTGTGCGTGTAGATCGATCGGGAGGAAGGCTTGATGAGTTCGTTAAGGAGATGAAGGCTAATGGACCGCGCGGATTAAAACTGACGCTCGTCGAGAGATTCGCGGCAAAACCGGCCAGCCGCGATCGAGAAAGAGATCGCAGCATCGCGATCTCTCCATCTGGACCAGTCTCCCGAGGCTGGTCCAGATGGAGACCCACCGAGTAAGAGAGAGAGAGAGAGAGAGAGTCGCGAGCTCATCGGGTGGTCGCCGATCGCGACGGATAGACGGCCTGACCGCGACAACGGGGACAAAACATCCGGACTGATCGATCGCTCGATCGATACCAACGTATTAACGATCTCATCAATATAAAGAGGGGAGCATAAGGCTCCGCTGAGACTATCTTTGTCCAGAACTCATCTTGATATACGACACTCCAGAGAGAAAGAAAAAGATAACCAACGAACGATTATAAGAACTCGTTCATTTTATTCGGAGTAAGAAAAATCTTTAATTTGTTGAATAATCGAACGATTCAACAAGCAAAAAGCTTTTGATATTTCGTATTCTCGAATATGCAAATTAAACTCCAATAATATGAAAATTTATAATAAATATTAGCTCAAAAAAATCTCTCTCGACACTAATGACTATAGTTGAACGTCACTTCCGGTACGATCCCACGCGATCAAGAGCTTTTGATATTTATTTTGCGATATCCTCTCTGGCGACCCAAAAACTATGGACACCAAAAATTGCCAGAATTTTCAATATTCAATAAATAATAAATCGAAAAAATGCGATAGAAATTTGTTTCTGCAAAGATTTGTCCACAGTTTTCAACATCGAGAGAAAAAAGACACTGCTCGATAATAATTGGCCTGGAGATATGCCTCGGGAGTGAGAAGCCGCGAACGTTATAGTCGCGAGGGCGAGGATAAAAGGAGGAAGCGGATGAGAATGAGTTCTCACTCCTGCCCATACCGGTATTCCGGTAAACGTGCACTTCCGGTTGTGCTCGACACGCTTTATAGAATGTTATGGGAGAGCATCGATCGATTGAGAATTGTAAGGGCGTATTCCGGTGGATTTGGTACATCGGAACGCAAGGTTTTGTTCGGTCCATTTGATTTTACGGACTCGGAATATCGGAGGGAAGGAATCACGATGCATGCAACATATAATCGAGGACTTTCCGCGGCTATATGATCTCTGGGACAGCAAACACCCCCTGGGGTTTATCAAGGGTGGCTTCGAGGCAGCCCCCCAAGCATCCTACATGAATATCTATAGATATATACAATTATCTCCATATATAAATACATAAATGTGTCTAAAGATGAAAAGGACACATCGGCCATCCTGGAAGAGCGCAAAAAATTCGCCCTTGTGTTTGCAAACCATAATTCTATACAGGCAACCATCACCCACTGCTTAGCCATGCGCCGAACGAATAAAAGGGGAATAAAGAAAAAACACACACACACACACACACACACACACACACACACACAGACACACAGGCAAAAAGAAAAAGATATTGACGAGTTATCGTACGGGAGAAAAATGATTTAGGAATCGCGCAAATGCTCCTGCCGGCTTTGTCCTCGCCGCGAAATTTCCGGTCGATCCTCGTGTCGCAACGCGAGAAAACGATTCTTTTTGTTATTTATGATAATGCACGCGCGAGGGCGTGCTCAAGAAACTCTATACCCCCGGGCCTTGCCATAAAAATTACTCGGCCTGAGCGACAGGAAACTCCGTATTGTCCGGAAATACTCCAAAACAAAGAAACACGCGACAAGATGTTACAAAAATTGACATTTTCAGATTATTGAAAATCGCTCAGAAAAATTTGCACATTGCTTCCTCAAGCTGCTCAAGATCCACAAGCTCAAGCATCTTTCTCTATGAGGAAGCTATCTTTTTTATTTTACCTTTCAATCTTCCTTTATGAGGAAGGTATTTTTTTTTGTTTTCTTGGCTTCCTCATAGAGGAAGCTTTGAGCTCGTGCATCTTGAGCACCTTGACCAAGCAATTTGCAGCTTTTCCTCCTATATTTTCATTTAAATTATGTAATTCTTACCACTTTTGTAGCAAGTGAAGAGCAAGTAAGCAAATTCGCATAAACTTGTGTGATTTGACGATTTTTCAGAAATCTCAGATTTTCGTAAAATTCAAAAAAATCATAAAATTTAAACCGTTCGACCGATATTCCCCAAATTCAATACCAACCTTCCCATTATGATACTCTATTTGTATAAAAAAAATGAACAATATATCTGAAAATTTGTGGGAATTAGAGCGTCGACACCATTTTTTCGAAATTTAAAAAATTTTAAGCACATTTACATTGAAATGTCAGCAAAATCGGGATCGCCTAATTTTTTGGGCGCATCTCGGAGTTTTTTTTTGGCCACCACGTGGCAGCCTGCTTCAGAGGCCCCACACATCGTGGAGCAAAGAGGAAAAGAAGAAGAAAGGGGAAGCGCCATCAGGCAGGAGGAAAATTATATGGGGCGGGTAAATGGGGGATGAACGTGTCACGAGCAGAAGCAACAACACGCGGGCACGGTTATGAACTCTGTGAGTGTATTTTAACTTATATACTGTCCTCGCTTTGCTCCTTGTAATCAAGAGAGAATTACATGGATTTCACGGACGGACGAGGGCGCGTCTCGCATCAAATATACGCACCCGAGCTAGACACTATGATAGTATAGAACAGGACGCAGCAGCCGCAGCACTGTTTTTTCCTTGAATCTCTGCAACGAGAAATAATTCATTTAGATGACGAGATGCGAATGAATTTATTTGAAAATCCGTATGACGAATATCACACGAAATTTGTAGGTTTTCGATCTGTTTTCATTCACGATGCCACGAGGAAGATCGTGTCGAAAATTTGGATCGTTGGAATGCAACGAAATTCTTTTTTTCCTTGAGCAGAGCTTGTCATTATTTTTCAATATTTGGTCTGAATAATAAAACGTCTGTTGCGACCCAAAAACAAAAAATCGACACGAAAAATGTCGATAATTTCCAAAATTCGATAAATAATAAATGGAAAAAGAATTTTTCGTTGAATCTCGACGTTGCAAGGTTGAAAATCATTGAGAAAGGAATGAAAAATATTTGGAGAATTGTTTGGGATTCTTGGAGAATCATTAATTCGAATCTGAGGAGAATAAACTCGAGGACAATGGGAAATGCGTTTTTCCAAAAAAATCTATTGTTGCAGTCGAGTATAAATGCTGAGGAATAGAAAGAGCCGCGAAAAAGTGTTTTCGAAATGCTTTTTACACGGCGGAGTCGTTGAATAGGTGGATGGAAAGGTAAAAGAGTCTCGAGCGTCCTGTGAAGGAGAGCGAGAAAGATAAATGAAAAGATGGAGAGAAGGAGAGAGGGAAAAGTTCGGCGAGGAGCAATATTTCGTCGTTGGACGTTGAACAAAAAAGGAGACAATGCTGAGCACAGGATCGATTATCCTCGCTCGCCCAAAGAGCCAAAGACCGAGAGAGAGAGAGAGAGAGACGAATCCACGAGATCAAGTCTCTCTCGTTTTTCAGGTTGCGGGGGCGCTGCGAAGCAGCATCTTTCGGAGCAGACGCGAAACGAAGCAAGAGACGATGAAGAACAAGAAGAGAAGGGTGTACAGAGAATGTATATTGCCGCCTGGACGACTGCTGGACCGGCAACAAGAAACATCGGAGAGAGAGAGAGAGAGAGAGAGAGAGCGAACGGCAAGAGTCTCGAAAGAGAAACAGAGCAGACAAGAGCTTTGCTTCTGAGAATCGTAATTAATCACGTGATTTTTTTTATTACGTAGCTGCTGCTGTTGGAATCGCCAGGATATAGGAAGAAAGTGTTCTTTCCGAAGGTTGGGCAGGACGAGACTTAGCCGCGAGAGTGCTTCCTCGCCGGAAGCTCCTCGAGGATTATTATTCGTTGGTGAGAAATCGCTCAGGCGAAAAAAATGTGTTAAAAAAATATTTTCCGAGTTATAAACGCGGAGGACTCGGTTGAAAATAATTTATGAATGTGAGCGATTTTGAATTTTGTTGCCCGATCTCGAGCGAGAATCTCGGGAGATTTTGGTGGGCGCGCGGGAGAAAAGCGATTGGTAATTACCAGGGGAGTTAAAGGTCGAGATATTTTGTAGAGAGAGAGAGAGGGCCGCGTTAACGTTCGACCGCTAATGTTATGCGCATCATCGGACGTTGAAATCTTGCTCGCGTCTTCTCGTGGCTCGCTCGGCTTTTCCTTTTTCTTCATTTATTTTATTTCTGTGATAATAAAGCCGAGAGAATATATTCGCTGGGGACTGAGAGAGAGAAAAATGAAAAAGAGAGCGAAGGGAGAAAAGGAGAGAAGAAAGGATGTGGTCCACACCGAATTCGGCCCATCAAGAGAGAGAGAGAGAGATAGAGAGAGAGAGGCCCGAAACGACTTTACGGGAATTAAACGCGAGAAATCGGGGAGATATGGAGCCGCGAAATGCGATGTGGCCATCCGTCACTCCGCAAAAACTTGTTGTTTTTCTCCGATCTCTTGGCTTCTCTCTCCCGCAGGTGTTTCACCTGACCCCGTTAAATTTCTTCGTTTCATCCCCTTCGAGATGTCCGAGAGCAATGTCTGTTGCGAATTTGTTAAATATTCGAAAGCTTTGTAAAATAACCGAGAGGATTTCGATTCGAGGCAACAAAAAAATCCAAGAAATCGTCTAATGACGGCGATTAAGCCAAAAGATTATGAGGGACGAGCGATTTTTAGTTGATTTTGTAAACTCTCATAAAAGCGACGCCGCGAGAATCATCATCGAGAAACAACGAGCACAGAAAAAGTGGCTGAACTAGGAGAGGCTGTAAACAATGGTCCAGCGAGGTGAGAGGGAAAAGAGAGCGAGATGATTTTGATCCTGGTAGACAGGCTGGAGCCTGCTTGGCTCATCGGAGGCGAGGCAATTCCTGGAAGAATCGGTTTCGGCAACGCCTACCTCGACAGGTGCACGCTCGATTCTCTTATTCCTATACATATATGTATAGAAATAAGTTAGCTGGTATTTGTATAAAAACGAGAGCTCGGTCCAGTTGTCTGAAGCGTATCGCTCGAGCAGTTATTGGCGTCTTTCTGGCTCTCTCTTTCTCGGCCGCATTCGTTCCAATAATTCCATCTCGATTCGGCGATGGGCCTAATGATTTTATTTCAGAGGCTCAAAACTTTGGTTGCTGCGGCGCGGGGATGAGAGCCTAGACAAATTCCACTATACTGAGACTTGTCACGTACAGAAATAAATTTCGCAGTGGCCGCGGCGATCGAGGAACCGCGCGCGCCGCGGAGAAATCAACAAACAAGGATGAAAGAAAAAAAAATGCGCCTGGAGCATGTTTCGCAGTTAATATATTATCACATAATCAATAAGCTTGATGAAATAATAGCGTAATTGATGAAGCTCTCGGGGGTTTACGCGTTTCAACTGATCCTTAATAAACGGAATTTCAAGTTTGCTTTCGGCTCGATCGATTAATCGGATTAATCGATTGAATTTCTAGAAACTCGTTAATCATTTTTCAGTTTATTTAAATAGTGACCAGCCGATTGGCATATAATGATAATGAGAAAATCGTAATTGAGCACGTTTTATAAAATGACTCGAGGGGCAAATAAGCGTTTGAGATGGTCAAATGGAAAAGGGGACACCTGTAGCCTCGCTGCAACGGAGGCTCCGAGCACAGGCCAATATTTCACTCTATATATATGCGTCCGCAATGCACTCGGTGCAATTTCACGCACGATCTGCCTTACGGCGCATTATTCCAGATCCTTCTCTCTCTCTCTCTCTCTCTCTTCGTAAACTAGTACATAAATATAAAAAAAAGCGCATATGAAGGCGCGTATGCACTGTTAGAGTGCATAGTCTCTCGGTCCGGGACGCCCCGAGACGATGAAAAATGTTCTGAAAAAAAAAAGGATTGGAGGAATAGAGAGCTGGGTATGAGAGAGTGATGAACGACTGCGCGAGCTCTCATAAACGACCGAGTGATACGCTCACCGAGACTAGAGACGGAGAGAGAGAGAGAGAGAGAGAGAGAGAGAGAGAATAGCTGAATAATTCGTGTCCACGAGGCTCGTTCCATCCTAGACTAAAGCAGCTGGTTAAATCGAGCTGGAAAGAAAGGCAGCAAGGGCTGAGAAGCCGCGAGGCACGATGATATTATCGATGAGCAAGTTGACGAGCTCAAGATCTTGGTAATTTTCATATTGTTTCGTTTTGCCAGGACGAAGGAAAAAGCACCGGTTTAACGCGCTCTGTCAAGAGGCTTCCCTCGCGTTAGTCAACGAATTTATGTCCTCGTGTGCGTGACTCTTTGAGGATATTATATATATGCCAAGGATATAGAGGTGCGTGCGAGATATCTCTTGAGGTTGAGCGATGGAGTTGCGAGGGTGTATCGATTGCCCCCCCCCCCCCCCCCCCCCCCCCCCCCCCCCCGCCCTGGCCTAACCTCCGCAGCAGCTTTTACGAGCAACGACTTGGCTACTCCGATTCTCTCTCACTCTCTCGCCCCCCTTTACGCCCTCCGACCACCCTCCACTCTCTCTCTCGCCCTTCTTACCCCTAAAACTAACATCTAACAACTTTCTCGCTCCCTCCGAGTCGCCCTCCACACCTTCGACCCTGCGAGCAACCCCGAGCTCCCTCCTGGCTGCCCTCGCTACCAAGTCCTCACGCTTCCACCCCGACCCCTCAACCAGAAGGACTTAACCCACATTTCTCGCTAAACACCCGATTTTTCCCATTCGGGCTATTCCCTCCCGTCGCTTCTCGAAGCCTTTGCGCAGAACGATGCATCTAAATATTTTGTCTCGTTATCTGACGATGGCAATCGGACAAAAGGACAAACGCAAATTTATCGAAATCGAAGGAAACAATTTTTTTCTAATCCGAGCTCGAATTTCGAAATTGCCGGCGCCAGATCTTCCAGAATTTGCCGCTTTTAACTCCGGCTGTTAAAAAAATAATTTTTTTTGACTCAGCAAAGGAACTCCGGAAAAAAGTTCTCGGAATATCGAGAACCGCTCTCCTCCCTCGGAAACCACATTTTTCTCATTCCCAGAGATTTTTTTCCCAACACACGAAGAAGATCGCTACAAACTCTCCCTCCCTCTCTCTCTCTCTCGCTCTCTCTCGCTTTTCGGCCGGTGCTTGCCCACACAACACAATACCGTCTCATTATGTTATCCGCGCATCTTGTCCGCAATAGCCATTTATCATTCGTCGTAGAAAATAAAAACCACACGCATAAAGAAAAATCGAAAAAATTCTCGATCGACACGAAATTTAGTCCGCAAAGTACAAAAATCTTTCGACATTAAAAAAGTCTTCTCCAAACTTGGAACTTTTTGGTAAATGGAGAGCCACAATAATTGAGCCGCGAGACTGCAAAATGTAATAGATGGAGAAAAAAAATGGAAAAGCACGAGCGACAGAGAACAATTTTCTCGAAAGGCGACAAGTCTTAACAGATTATTAATAATAATGTATTATTAAATGAGATTTAAGGGTCGATAGGAAGAGAAAAAGTTGATGTATTCGGCATATCCATTCGGGAGAGTATTTAAAAAAATATTATACCGCAGTATCGATGGACAGGCGAGAGCAGACAGTTGAGAGAAAAAATCATCCATCAAAGTTCGAAGCTACGAAACGCGTGTGTCTGTGTATACATACCGTTGGATTTTCAATGTACCGATATATATATATATATATGGTTTGAGAGAATGGAGTAATGAAAAGGAGTCTTAGGTCCAAATTTCCATACGGAAGCCTCGGACTTGCGTCCTTTTGTTAATAAACATTTGATAGGTACGTACGAGAGGGTCGAGTCGCTTGCACTCTCACGGTTTGATGGACGCATGGTCTTTCAAACATTTCGCGTTTCTCTCTCTTACTCTCGCAGTGTCTATCAGAGAAGGAGAGACCCAGAGAGG
The DNA here is from genome assembly GCA_030522525.1 of Campopleginae sp. 14b. Classification (NCBI taxonomy): domain Eukaryota; kingdom Metazoa; phylum Arthropoda; class Insecta; order Hymenoptera; family Ichneumonidae; species Campopleginae sp. 14b. Next base: position 98,134 of record JAPYYS010000128.1, read on the forward strand.
GAGAAGAAACGACGGCTGGCCTTCATAGAAATTGATGAACGTCTTTTTTTGACTAATTTATTAAGCTCGAGAGGTGAAACAGCGAATGTACAAAAAAAAAAACAGAGAATGAAGGGGAAAAAACATATCGAGAGAAGGGCCAGAGAAAGGGAGAAACGAGCGTACGAAATTTATAATGATCGTGTGCTCCGCAGAGAGTCGCGCATTCCTGGCTCTTGTTCGGCTTTGTTATATACACTCTACGCTTATCGAGGGAAATAAATGATTCCGAGACTCGCTGGAAAACGATCGATCGGCATATATATTTTGGACCAACTGACGATTCTCACGATTTTTCGCCGAATTATCGTGATCGCGATTTTTATTCGACTATAAAAATTCAATCCCAAACGCACTCAGCACACCGATGCAAATTTGCACTTTGCTTTTTAAAAACTTGGTATATCTTCGTAGAACGCATGAAATTAATCTTGGAACCATATTTTTTAGGGGTAGAATATCCTGAGTAATCGATTGCAATGATTTTGAAGATTGAAAAATGATATTTTATTGTCGAAAAATGGGCAATCGCATTTGCCATGGCCTCTGAAAAACTTACAACTCTATATTTTTGAGGAAGAAAGCAGAGTCGCGGAGTATATTGCTGGCGTGAAAAATGACTCCCCCGCGTTTCTCGGGGCGACTGAATCGCGATCTCAATCTTGCCCACCTTTTGTATTATTATTAAGCATATATATGCATACACATGAAAACTAATGTACGTGTGTGTATACAGTTATAAAGTTGGATGCGTGTACTGAGTGAAAAACGTCGGAGAAACGCTCGTTTCGCTATTATCGTGTCGCAGTTGTTCCTCGTTCACTTTCGTACACGTTCGCCAACAGGTACAGCCACTTTTGTACGTGCATACATCTACCGTCTCAAGAAACCGTGTTTTCGTATTGGTGAGATTATATTTATACGTGTACTTGAGCCAGAGATGAAAAAAAAAAAACGAGCGTACACCAGAAAAAGAGACGGAGAGAGAGAGAGAGAGAGAGAGAGGACTCCTCCGGAACAGAACTCTGTGAAAGAGACAGATGGAGGTTGAGGGCGTGTTCAAACATCTGCTGGTGATGTACCCCCTTGATGTCGATCAATTACGTTTGTCCTTCATTGCAGAACGAGAGAGACACCAAGAGGAAGCTTTTATCTCTCGTAGCGTGGTCCAATGAAAATCGTGTCACTCGATCGAGTCTCGATCCGAGTGTTTGTTCATTAACGACGTAACGAAGCATGAAAAATGTGTTGGGGGTTGAAAAAAAGGGAAGACCGTGATGATATTGAAGTTTGCGTCGCTGGGATGAAACGAAATTTCGTATTTTTCTTGAGCGAAACTCGAAACTCCTCTCTGGCGAGCCAAAAACTGAAAAAACACGAAAAATGGGGATTATTTTGAAAATTTTGCAAAATTCAATAAATAATGAATGGAAAAATGATTTTTCCTTGAATCTCAGCGTTGCAGACTTCGGAGTGGTGGATCGTGAGGAATAAAGATGCCGGAAAGTATTGTTCGTATGTTTTCCGCGAGAGTCGCTTTTCGCGGATCTAGGGAATGGCGTTTGTGTAGCAAGGAATAAAAAGAAGATCCTCGTAAGCCGGGAAATTCCTCGCAGAGGTTTTTTTTTCCTACCGTGTGGAATAAGGCGCGAGGGAGAGAAAAATGTTTGAGGGATGCGGAGGAAAACGGCGCGGGGAACATGAGGAGTCAAGCACCGAAGCACTCGAGCGTCCGATGCGGGCACAAAGGACCAACAATAGCCGAATGGACCAAGCAACCGAACACAAGGAGGACAACGATACACAGTCGGCTTGTAAAACACAAGAGATCCTGTGAAGATACGAGCAAAACCATTTTTTTCTATAGATATTCTTTTAGCTTTTACTCTGCTCAAGAAACTGGACATGGAGAGAAAAACAGACGGAGAGAGAGTAGGAAAACAACGCCCGGTGCTACCGGAGCGTGCGCCTGGGGATTCAAATCTTGGACGATCGCGGAAAAATACGAGGCACGGAATCTTCAAAAAAAATCGTTTTTATCCAATTTCCTAGAAAAATTCTTAGCGAAACGTAAATTAATGAGAAAAAATGATGCATCAATGCTACAAAATTATTTTCTTTCTTGAGCAGAGCTCGTCATTATTTTCCAATATTTGGCCTGGACAATGAAACGCTCCTCTCTTGGGATCCAAAAACAAAATCGACACGAAAAATCGTGACAATTTTCAAAATTTAATAAATAATTAATGGAATAATCATTTTTCGTTGAATCTCAATGCTGCAAACTCCAGAGTCATGATAAATTATCCGTTTGGGAAAGTCGATCCTTGACTTTCGCATATTTCCGACAACAATTATTATTTTCCTCTGTACACATTTTTTATTACAGTCCCGCGGGAATTTTTAAATCGCTCGCCGACTCCCTGGAGTGAATTTTTTTTCAGATTATAATTGTTGGGCCTCTCTGTTTAGCTGGGCAGCAGATTGAGATTCCCCTTTATTTTAATTGTGTGAAAAATATGAAAGAAAATTTGCGGAGGATCAAAGACGCGAGGAAAAACTTTGACTTTTTCCAAGTTCCATGCGAGTTCGCTCGAGTGGAGGAAAGAAAAGGACAAAAGGGGAAGAAGACAGTGCGAAATCCCGTAATCCAAAAACCGGTAATCCTCTCGAAACGACAAACAAATCTTTCGCGAGAGATTTGACACTGCTGGAGCATCTTGTAGCAAACGATATATAATAATGCACTTTCTCGAGGAAAAACGAAAGAGAGAGAGAGAGAGAGAGAGAGAGAGAGAGAGAGAGAGAGAGAGAAATGGAAAAGTAACCTGTGGAATCCCTTTTCTTTTTTCTTCTCCTCGTCTCTTTTCTTTACATTTCGTGGCTGTATCCGCGTCACCGCGAACAAGAGGATTTTCGCCATAGGAAGAAACATTTTCTCTCTACGTTTTCCGAGAGCGTTGTTGGATAAACTCGTAATCCGAGATTGAGCGAAACTGAGTTCGAGCAAATACTCGAAATCTTTCTTTTCTTTGTGGGCAACCTCGTCACACTTTGTATATTTTTTTTCTCCTTAGATGCCAATTAAAAAATTATAAACATTTCACCAGATGAACGAAGCGACTGAGGATTTCATCATTTAAAAAAAAAAAGTCTCCCCACACTGAGAAAACGATTTATTTATACGTACCAGGATTTATTAACTGCTAACGAATGTAACTACCAGCCAAATATTTTTTCATTATATTTTTCAAATTATTTTTCCATTTTTTCAATTATTTTTCCATTTTTGTAATTATTTTTTTATTTTATACTTTTTTAAAAATAAATAAACTGTTTTCTCAGTATGACCTTTCGTGACGTTCGATATGAAAACGGCACAGGTGGATTTTCTTTTTTGGAAAAAGAAGTCGAGCGTCTAAATGTTGAGTTTCCTGGTCTGTGTGTGCGTCGGTCAAGCCCCCAGAGTTGCCATTTTATGATGTGACACGTCGAGAAGAGACTCGAGGCCCAAAAGTCAAGCCTCTTGAGTTTTCCTGGGCGTGGGGGACAGAGACTCGAGAAAAATGAGCGACAGAAAAAGAGGAAGAAAGGAGCGTGTGTCACTTTTGACACTTGCATCGCGCGTTGCTGAAGCAGCAGCAACTGTTAAGTACATCGACCTGCTGTCAGAGGTGAGACGTTTTCTTAAATGTAAGTGTGACCCTTCGAACTCGAACGTTTTATACAGCTTAATACATGGATAACAACATTATAAGCATGTACGTGGGAGCTTGTAATTTGGGGGGCATGGTGTGTGTAGAAAAATGTTTCTAACGATTGGAGACTGTCGGTGACCCTCTTCAAAAACTCACGAAAACCACTACACGCCTAGTTAGTCAAGCATTGTGTAAAACGAGGTTTATACTTTATGAAGTGGAAAAACGAACGAGGATTCGTTCATCCCCATATATTCCCATGGATTCCCATACGAATGTGTACAATCCCATACAATTGAAGTGGCATCTCCATGCATACGCGTTTCCAATCTCATGACAACTCGATCGTTACACGATTGCTCTCAAGAATCTGTAGCTTTTTTTCTATTTTTCTCAAAAGTCGTCCAAAAAGACTTTTTCGTCACATTTTAATCCGCTTGAATCTCTAATCTCATCCACGCCCTCCAGGGATCGAGGGTGACGATGAAAATATGACGAAACTCGTGGTGACTCGAAATTTATCGTACGAAACTTTTTTTTTATGTGCCTGAAGTTTGCATCGACGAAATTCCACGAAATTAAAAAAAAAAACACACCCACCCAAATACTGATTCGTCACTTTTTTATTTTACGAATTCATTCGTGGAGTTGAAAAAATCGAAAAAAAGTGACAAATTTAATAATTTTCTTTTTAAGGTCTTTCGATCGATTATTCCGTCACAGTTTGAATAAAAAACCCGAAAAATCGATTTCGATCTCTCGACGAGCGAATCACATTTTTTCGGCCATACAAATATTTTCCTTGTGCTCTACATAACGAAAATGATCTCTGGGAATGTATGGAGTCACTTAATCTAGGATGAGAAAACATTGGACGCGTGCTGGTCCTAAACAAACAAGACGAGATATTTCCCCCATAGCGGCGACGAGCACAGACACAATTTATAGACTGCTCTGTGTGGAAAGGGCGTAAGTCTAGTATTTCGACGCGCGCCAAATAACCAGCGCGACGCGCGTTCCAGCCACAAAAGTTTCATTCGATTTTCTCTTTTCGAAGGTTAACTCGATCGCCCGTGTTACTAAAGTTAAAACGCGTCATAGTTCGCGCACGTGTCTCCATCCGCGATGATCGCATTTATATACAATAATAATAAATACGTGCCATTAATGTTTCATCCCTTTGTATGGACTTTGATATTAAAACTATGGGGTCATGCTCGAAAGTTACCGCGATGATCTACGTTCCCCTTGGTAAACGTAGCCCGCACGATCTATTATATATTTATATATTTCCGCATAATCCCTCATGTGATTTTGGGCTCAGAGCGTTCCAGGCAACTTTGCCAACGAATAAAAGCGCCCACGTCGCTTAATTTAATAGTCACGACCAACTAACATGGCTCTGGAGTTTGCAACGGTGAGATTCAACGAAAAATGATTTTTCCATTAATTATTTATTTCAATTACGCATGAAAAAATATGGAACAATTCGCGATCAACCTTCAAACTGTACATTTAAAGCGAGAACAAAATATTTTATTTTTTTCGTATTTTTAATCATTTTTTTTCATCACGAAAAGAGCGAAAACGAAAAACAAGCGAAAACGACCCCAGCTGACGCGTTGAAGGTTACGCATGGCCGGGAGTGGTCGAAACAGCGAGAAGAAAAACGGAGAAGCATGCGAGTTCTCACTCGGACAATAATTCTATGAGAATTGAGATTCATGAGTTTTTCTATTTTTGCGAAAAAATTTGCGGTCGTTTTCCTTTATTTACATCGATAAGTATTTTTTTTTTTTATGAGTAGAAAGAACGGGAGGAACTTGTTGTGCTCGAAATGTTGTGTTTGGGAATAAATATATTGATAGACGGAGCGGACAGAGGGAACATGTGTGAAGAGAGAAACAAGTGGAAGGCGGAGCGGCGTAACGACGACGAGTGTAGCAGCCAGAGGCCACCACGCCCCCACGAAACGAGAGATTCCTCGTGGACAGAGTGTGCGTGTGTGCGGGACTGTGAATGCGTGAAAAATCCTGGCTCGTACATCGCGTTTGAGATCCGTCGAAGCTCAGCCCCTGGCGACACTATTCTACGCAACGAAAATAAAAAAAAATGGAAAAGACACGGGAACGAGGAACGAACGACGAAAAATCGGACCGGACAACATTTTTATCAATTCTGGCAAATCTCTGCGAAAGCTTTGAGTGAAAAAAATTGAAAACATCGCTCGAATAAAAATCTGTCCTTGAGCTCGATTTATCGCTGTTCTTCACCCTCCATTCTTTTACGCCACGAATTCACATTTTACTCGTGATCTCCCATCAATTTTGTTGACATTCTCGTTTTCGAGGAGTCGGAACATCATGAGCTTTGTATTTTATTCGAAACTCCATGGTTTTCGTATTTTTTGACACAGAAATTCCGAATGTTCATAAAAAAAATTTTGAGGTTATTTCTATTTTCAATTTTTTTCCGGAAAACTTATTTTTCACGTCTCAATATTTTTTCTATAGAAATTCCGACCACGTGGTCAGTTTCGATACTTCGAATGACATTGGAAAATGTGGGTTTCCTTATTTCGAGCCCGATCGGGGTCAGCGATCCGTACACTTGACAGCAATGATGGAATCGAGCGATCTAATAGATTCCCGGACAGATATGTATATATATGTATTGAGTGAAGCGGTTAACGCACACGTGACTGGTGAGTCGGTGGATATAGGCCCTAAATAATTCATCGATGCGAGCCGTAAGAAAAGCAAAGGGAAGGGGAAGGCGGTTGAAGGGGGAGGATATACATAGATCAGTCGGGATCAGATGCAAATCAGATTCATTAGCGTTAAGCCAACGGGGGGGTTGAATCTCGCGCATTCTCGAGACTCTGAGACAAGCCATATACAAACACCCTCGCTCAGGGCGCCGTAAACGGCAAAGAAAAACCGAGCGGCAGCTCTTGCCCGGGAAACAATCACCAGAGAGAACGAGAGAAATAGGGGAGAAAAAAGGGCGAAAAGGGGTTTATTATTGCGCGGTTAACACCACCCTCGTTCAACCAAAATCCCACATCATAACATATTTGATTTCTCATTTCGAATAAGAGACCAAAATAATATATCACTTCGCAGATCGTTTCGAAACATTCTCCGAATCATTTTACTCGCTTCACTTTTTTCCTTCACGAAAGAACGCAATCGCGGCACGATTCCAGGAACAGCGAGAAAACGAATGCTCGAAAAACAATAAAAAACATGGCCGCTTACCACAAACAGGCATGACGGGTCCCGCATCCTTTGAAAAGCTTCGCGAAGAATTGCTCGAAAACAAAACACTGGTTTAGACGATACGAGAAAAACAAACACGAGGCGACACGACTCGTTGCGATTAAAAGACAAAAAACTCTACGAAACGAATCCAGATATCTTTTTTGATTTTTATTTTATCGCGCGGCATTCGATAAACGAACACGCTTCGATCGGAGTGTAAACAAATAACTGAAGTGTAACTGGCAACATCTTCGGCTCATTAGAGAAAGCCGCGCGGTGATTGGCCCTTGACTGATTCCAGCGACCAATGGGAAACGTCGTTTCAATGTAAACAATTTCGCAGAATTTAGCAGTGTGTCCTATTGGCGGTTAAGTCGTTTCGCGTGCATGAAATTCCGGGAATCAAGAGGGACGCGAGGTAAAGCGGTTGTGTAGAGAAAAAATCGCGTCACTTGGAACGACGCACGATTCTTCGAGTGTTCTTCGTGAGGTTCGATTGTCCAGCCGACATAATTGGCAAATACCATACGCAGCGTCTCGTAAAAAATGTGTCCGTCCGTTGTAAATAAAGTTTGGAACTAAAATTTCACATGCGCGAGTATTTTATTGTGCTTTACGGAGGATGCGAGGACTGAAAGGGAGCAAAGACCCCTAATGAAGTCTCGCTTAATAAAATTCTTGTGCGGTAGTGTGTGTTTGTGTGTGGTGCGGAAGTGTCGCGGCCAGGGAAACAACGTGGAGGACAGAGCGAGAGAGGAGTTGAGAATTTCTCTGTCGCCATGGTGCGTCCGGGACGCCCGAGCTAATCTGACTTTGATTAAACTTTTAGCGCGACATCTAAAAAGGGTGGTTGCTCTGATAGATATACGCGCGCGGACAACGGCGCCCTTTCGCCAACGAGGCCTCAACATGTAAGTCGATTTTTATTACGTTTTCCCGCATGAATTAACCTTCTCTCTCTCTTCTCCTAATTTATGTGTTTAAATATACACATATATATATATATATACGTCTGTACATACGCCACGTATCCTCGCAGCGAGTAGAACGAGAATCAAAAGATTTTTGGTGCTTCGAGAGAAAGGAGCAAAAAATTTAAAAGAAAAACATGAAAAAATCAAAATTCTAATAACAGTCAAGACTAATTAGATACACATGAATTTATTTCATTTTGTCTTACCAAAATAAAGGCGCGTATGTAATCAGTAATCTCACGAAGATATGACTCTTGTGAGTGCTGACATCTGCTAACAGTTCAGAGAACTAAATAAAGATGAACGCTCCCTGCTTTATCGACGGAAAACATTTTCGACCATCACACTCTACCCTACCTTATGTTACTTTTCAATTCATCGACATACGATATTCCGAGGGATTGCTCACGGTTGCGAACGCAGCCTGCGCGTGATCCAGTTTTTCATTTTTCGATACAAATTTCGAAAAAATCCAATATTAATAATGACGGAAACATTCGATCCCAACGATGTGCTGCGAGAATTATTCTTTGACCCTGCAAAACTGAAATACGGAGTAAACAATTTTTTTTTGGTGCACTATGACCCTACGGCCCTGATACGACGATTGAATGTGTTTGGGTTGGGGACATTGACTCGCAGTGCTCACACAGTTCACGTTCATAAGTGGAGTGTTCGCTGCGCAGGTCTCATCGTGCTTGTGCTGTAGTCGAATAATTCTGGTTACGCGTCTCATTTGAATAACTTCGTCATAAAAAAGTCAACGAAAATGCCTGGCAAACCTGAATACAAAGTTGGTAAGTAATGACAAATGATCCATTACTAAACGCTTGTGAAATTAATTAACTTTTTTCCGTACATACAACTCGGGCCGCGCCATCTTTATCAACCGCACGTGGCCGGCCGGCGTGCTACGATCATTACATTCAAATGCACGTTTGATTAAATATTTTATTATTGTCAATTAACATGACCTTGAAGTTTGCAAAGTCGGAATGCAACGGAATTCTGTTTTTTCTTGACTAGAGCTCGTAACTATTTTCCAATATTTGTTCTGGAGAGCAAAACGATTCTCTCTTGCGATCCAAAAAATAAATCGACACGAAGAATCGGCATAAATTTCAAAAATCAATAAATAACTAATAGAAATTGCATCTTTCGCTCAATCTCAACGTGCAAACCTCAAAGTCATTCAATTTATAACACATCGGATATCAAATGTCGTAATCAATTTTTTTCAAGTCACTTCGAGTAATTAAAAGCTAGTTATGAGATACGCGAGATTATCGTTTCATGACCACTCACTTTTTCGAAAGCATCGTTTTCCCGCAACTCATTTCTTAGGTCAACTTAAACATTCGTATGCTTAATCATAACAATGCAAGAATTTATTGCCCAATCGATGATGATGATAGTTCAAGATATAATCAAATCATCTAATCTCTGACTTTGGAACTCGGCCCGTTCACACTCATGAGAAATTTTATATTTTCCTTTCGTCATGCTCTGAAAATCTTATCTGTATTTCATTTATTTTTCTGTCCGTAAGAATCTGACGGACAGTTATGCGTCATTTTATGCTATAGGAGCCAAACAAAAATTTAGGATATGATTTCTAAGCTCCCTGCCCTCATGTTGTGTTTCCTTTGCTTCTTCAACTCACGAGTATTGCAGAAAATAATCCAAACGTTTGTTTTGTCAATGAAAACTGAAAAATATTTAAAATGGATGTCTGACGTATTTTTTTCTAGACGACTCAGCTGTCGAGCATCATAACTCTGTGCAACGTTTAGTTAAATCTAATAATTCCAGGGAATAGAGATTATTTTCCCAAATTTCCTGTTATCGGCTCAAATAAATAAAATCGCTGTGCTATGGGAAGTAAAAATGTGATACACGAGGAGAAAAAAAATAGTTATCAAAGTCAATGACGCTGGAGCGGAAGAGAAAACTTTTCTCTCTTTATTAATTGATTTTTCTCCATTTTTTCAATAGTTCAAATAAATCTTCACGTGTATCGTTTCTCAATTCTCAAAAGACGTTTGGCGACCGATTCGGTAGTGTCGAGTCATTATTCTATGAACATAATTGCACCAATGACTGGGAATGACTAAGTACGAAGATTTTTGGATCATGAATTGAGAATAGAAAATCTCGAATGATTTTAAGGTTTTTTTGGAAATTAAGGAAGTCAGAGAAACTTGAGAATTATAAAATTACATATTCACGTTGACTTTTCAATAGAAATTTTTGTAATTACTCGAACGTGATAAAATATCAGGCACCCGAATAAACAGACGTTTATTCTTTGGGAAAAATTTTGTTTAAAAATAAGAAATTAATATTTTTTTTTCATTCCTTTCACAGCGGATCTGAGTTTGGCGGAATGGGGTCGAAAAGAAATAACAATGGCCGAAAACGAGATGCCAGGACTGATGGCGATTCGTCAAAAATACGGTCCTAAAAAAGTGCTGAAAGGTGCACGAATTGCTGGTTGTTTGCATATGACTGTCCAGACGGCCGTGCTCATTGAAACACTCACTGAACTCGGAGCCGAGGTGAGTCGAAAGAACGACGCAATCTCTTGAATTATCGGCATAGAAGTCGAAACTTTTTTTCCTCTCTCAAGTTTGACCTTTCCTTTATCTGCCCCAAGTATTTATAGATTCATGATAGAAGCCTACTTCGAAACAGTTCGGGCTATCGAATATTTTGACTCAGAGGTCGAAAGTCTTAAATTCAACAAACACGAACGTGTCCAAACTCGTCATAGCTGGATAGAGTCCCCCGAGGGGAGTATAATCAGCTCCAAATTTGTAGCCCCTCAGGGAATTACATTTCTGCGATTTCATGAACACGCCCGAACAAAAATTATGCGAAAATTGTTGAACGGAACATAAAAATGAAACAAAATCCATCAATTTTACTAAAAGACACACGAACGAACTCGATATTCGTAAAAACTGATGACTCACAAGTTTGCAGCGTTGCGATTCAACGAAAAATATTTTTTTCATCATTTATTTATTGAATTTTCAAAATTATGGGCATTTTTCGTGTCGATTTAGTTTTTAGGTCGCAAGAAAGGGTCGTTTTATTGTCTAGACCAAATATTGAAAAATGACTACGAGCTCTCCTCTAGAAGACAACAGAATTTAGTTGCATGCCAACGATGCAAGCTTCAAAATGATAAAAACCGATATTACGTAAAAGCGAGGGAGATAAGCAAAAAGCAGAAGCATATTTTTCTTGAGGCTCCATAAAATTCCGTAACAACCAACAGTTGGATAAGCAAATTCCCTTGAACCACGAAGTACGACATAAGAAAAACGTACAAAATAGTATAAAAAATTGTTAATTAATCGGCACCATGGATTTTCAGGTTCAATGGTCATCCTGCAACATATTCAGTACGCAGGATCACGCGGCTGCGGCAATTGCGAAAACAGGAGTGCCAGTTTACGCATGGAAGGGGGAAACCGATGAGGAATATCTATGGTGCATTGAGCAAACTCTTGTCTTCAAAAACAACAAACCCCTCAATTTGATTTTAGACGATGGTGGTGATCTTACCAATCTCGTTCACACCAAATTTCCAGAGTATCTCAAAGAATGCCGCGGCATATCCGAGGAAACGACTACGGGCGTTCATAATTTATATCGAATGATCAAAAACGGAACACTCAAGGTTCCCGCGATAAATGTTAACGATTCCGTGACGAAGGTATGTACAAAAAAATTCGATAGAAACTCGTCATTTCGAGCAAACAAATAAATTGTGCACCGAGAGCATTAAAAATGAAAAATTAACGGTTTCCGAATACGAACAGAGAATGAACTTGGTCTTCGGTGAATTTTTACGATCCGGAATATCAATTTTCTCTAAGATTTAATGTTTCATTTTATTGGGAAAAAATTTTATTTCATTTTCATGGCAATTAACATTATCCTTAATAAAACTGACTAATGGTCAAGGTCAATTTTTTGTTTTACATCGTCGCTGTGTGTATTTAATCAGAAAATTTCATTCATTCAGAGAAACTTTCACAAAAAAAGCATAAAAAGCTGAAAAATGTTTCATGATGAATTTCGATAATTGCAGAGTAAATTCGACAACCTCTACGGCTGCCGTGAATCACTAATCGATGGTATAAAGCGCGCGACAGACATAATGATCGCAGGAAAAGTTTGCGTCGTAGCCGGTTACGGGGACGTAGGCAAAGGTTGTGCTCAGAGTCTTCGAGCATTGGGTGGTCGCGTTATCATAACAGAGATCGATCCGATAAATGCCCTACAAGCAGCTATGGAAGGTTATGAGGTCACGACGATGGACGAAGCTTGCTCGAAAGGTCAAATTTACGTGACGACCACTGGCTGCAAGGACATCATTACCGGTCCTCATTTCGAGAGCATGCCGAACGATGCTATCGTCTGCAACATCGGCCATTTCGATTGCGAAATTCAAGTCTCTTGGTTGGAAAAAAATGCCGTGGAAAAAATCAATATTAAACCTCAAGTAGATCGTTTCACATTGAAAAACGGAAGGTACGCGGAATACATAAGTTTTTTACGTTTCAATACTCGGCGACGATTGATTTAACTTTCGAGACTTATACACGGAGAGAAAATAATAGAAAAAATTACTATCAACCGAGGAAAAGTTTTTTCATTCACAATGGTCATGGTCATTTTTTATTCGCATTTTATTGAAAATAGCGAAAATTCGATATTGTTATTGGTTGGCCTGTTATTTTTGCTGCATGTCGCCTTGCTAAAGGATTTTAGAATAGCCAGTAATTTGTCATTCATTTTCCACTGAAAATATCGAAAACTTGGTCTTTTTTCGTCGAATTTCACAAGAAAAAAGACTATGCATTTGGCAAAATCTCTCAGAGGGCCGATACGGTGCCAGGGAACTATGATGTTTGATTCGATTTTCTCTTCGTATAAATTTGTCTCGAGGATAAACTTCTACGGACAATTGTAATGTGTATCTTGAAGTTTTCATGATACCTCGCGGGTCTAAATGTCCAGATTATGTTTGAAAAATAATTTGTCAAAAAGTTACAACTCCGAAGGTTTCTCAATAATTTTTTTTTTTGTTCTAGGCACGTCGTTCTTTTAGCTGAAGGCAGATTAGTCAATTTAGGATGCGCAACTGGACACTCCAGTTTCGTAATGAGCAACTCTTTCACGAATCAAGTTCTCGCACAAATTGAGCTATGGACTAAGACCGATTCTTACTCGCTCGGAGTTCACATGCTCCCGAAAAAGGTATTGGGATCGATTGTTGCTCTTACTTTCCAGAGAAACCTCAAAATCTTGAGCTGTATTTTATTTTTCCAATACGCATTCGCGCTAACGAACCAATTATTTTTTCAGCTGGACGAGGAAGTTGCCGCCTTGCATCTGGATCACTTGGGTGTGAAATTAACGAAACTCACAGCCGACCAATCCAAGTATCTTGATATACCAGTCGAGGGACCCTTCAAGCCTGATCACTACCGATATTAGTTCTAATTTGTGGAAATCAAGTGTGACACACTTTGTACGATACATGAGAATTTTCTAAACTATTCTCCGCCGAAAATTGTATTTTTTAACATTCAAGATAATACACTGTCGCATAATAAACAATCACCGAGTTTCATTTATTAAGTGATGAGCGTATGCGACGTTGTGAAAAATGAATAATTTTTGCAAGACCATGAAATTTCAATGTTTTCCGGTATAAAACGGGAAAAAAGTAGCAAATTTAAAAATACATTAAAGCGAACCTTGAGTCATCGATAGGAATGACAAAGCAAGAATTTCGTACGAAAAGTCTAGCGTATATTTCATCTATTCATCATCGAAATTTTGCATTTTTTCTGGTTATAAATAATGCAAAATTGAGTTTCACAGTTACTGGACAAAAGCATGACTCGGCCTTTGTAACGTTGAGATTCAATGAAAAAAGTTCCCACCGCCACAAAAAAATGTTCGCTCGATTGTAAATTTTCGAATGGCAGACTCTTTAATTTTTAAGAATTAAGAATTTAATTTTTTTTTTTAATGTGGAGGTGTGAACGGGGTGGACACTGTTAGCCGACTCACGATCGTCATCGACGAATAGTACCTAGAATTTCCGTTTATCGACAGTCGATATCCCACATGGTAAGTAAAATGGTCGGTAAGGTGAATCCCATAAAATTAATGATTACCGATTGATCTGCGGTGCAGACCTTCGCTATATCCAGGGTTTTGGTAACGTCGGTACAGTACGAGCTACTGAAATCGACTGAGTGTGGAAAAAGTAGGGAACGTTATCGTTTCGATGCGGTTACCACAGCCGATTGAGAGAGCACAGAGCTATCTGCGCTCTTTCACTTATCTGACTAGCCCTACGCAGATCATGTGTGTCTTTATCGACCCAGGATGAGCAATAATTTTTTTCCCGAATATCGTGTGTTTTCGAAACGTTCTATTCAAAGATAAAATAAAATTCAACGACTATGACAATGATGAAACTTTGAGGGAATCAGTGGAGACTATTTCAGAATTTTTCAGATTTTTTTTCTCTTCAAATTCGCGTGAGATATAAGTGTCAGGACGAAAAGGACTCAATTATAAATACAGGACTATGGGAATAATAAAAATAAAACAAGGTTTACTGGAGCTTTTATTATTTCTTTTCGACAATATTCATTAAACCAAAACAGCTTATCGACTTGACGATCTCTTGGGCAATAAAGTGTTGTGATAATAAAAAAATGTATCCTCAAACGGTACGACCCACCCTCGTCGACTTATTGACCGTGTTAGCCTTTCACGTCGGTCTCCTGCTACGCTCGCTATATTTCCTACAATTTAGCAATCATACTTTATGAACATTGTTTATGAGATAGGCTCATTGCCGAAATATTAACGGAAGGTCATCAACCACCGAAGACTCTCGGCAGATCTTCCAGACATTCTAGTTTTTGTTTTTCCCCTCGAAAATAATACCAACGAAAAAAAAACGCCGATCGATCGTGCCAAAAAGAAAAGGTCGACCTCAGATCTGAAGTGCAATGTTTCATTTATCAGAACCGAATGAAGACAATTCAAGGGAAAAACATTGAACGATACGACGATTCTTTGCAGATTTTTATCATTTTAATTTTGTTTTTTTTTCATATTTTTTACAATAATTTTACAATTTGCTCTACGAGCAAGACTTTTCTGTGTCGAAAACAAAACGTTCGCTCTGCCTTGCTGTATTTGTGTCAAAAGTTTAGCACCTCCAAGGCTCCAGGATTAAACTAACATATTTTTAATGGTCGATATTCACGTTTTAGGAGCTTCAACAATTTTTTTACTCCACTTGGACGCGCATAAATGAAACGCCCTATATTTATCCACATTTGGGCATCATGTTATGGTTATTGTTGCTACTAAACACTTGGGATCTTTCAAGTGGCTCTCTGGCTCATCCATTCCAGAGGATCATTGTGATCCACCCCGATTAAGATCAACAACGAGGATCTCCCCCTCTGCTTTTCGCTCGTACCAATATCCATTCATCTTCATTTGCTCTTATATGCTCCTTTTTACCTCTCCGCACTCGAGAACGACTCTATATTCTCATATGCCGTTTAGTATCGTAAAAAAAAGTATCCACACACGCATAGAACGGTAAATCATTTTAATACCGTGTGTCCCATTTTAAAATACCTTACACCTTTATATCCAGTGATTACGAGCGTTAAAACGTGCTCCGACGGATGTTCTTCCGAAAAGTCGTCACAATTCCAACAAAAAATAAGCCAATAAATAATGAAACCATGCTGTCCCATATGATTATAGGATGCACTTAATTTTCGCGACTAATTATAATTTACAGCTTTTGTAAAAACGAAAAAATAGCACGTGGAATTATTTCTCGCCCGGACCAACGGCCAAAAATGGACTAAAATAAATAGACAATTAATCGAAAAGATATTATTGGGTTGGAGAAAATTCTAGGAAGCCTCTTAAGGAAGTTTTTTAAAATTATTATTTTTTTTTTATACACGAGAACGTTTGCTCGTGTTGGCTCAACCGTTCATCGCTCTACGTACCAGCAAACACACACACACACACACACACACACGGATCGACATAAATCATCACAGTGGAGATTATTGCGACTCGGATAAGAAACAAAAAAGCGAATTCCCCTTGTACTTGCTTGGGAAGTAGAGGGGATCGTGGGCGGTCGAATAATACCTGACAAAGTCTTTTCGTCCTGATTGGTGGATCGAACCAGTAGGCGTACTTCTGGGGCGGAGCCCCCAGGATATGAAAAGAAACCGGCCGATCCTCCGGGCACATTAAGCCCGGCGTTAGTCTCCGCAGAGCTGTCGCGCTGTGAACTAGTCCTTGGTGAGGGGTTAACGCCGAGAACGCCGCATCTCAAACGTCACACACTTTCTTTTTATTCTTTCTTTTTCTTTGCAAGCCACTCGCGTGGCCAATTCTCTTGTGACCGCTCATTAGTTTCGAATATAAATCGCGGCGATCAGTTCAACGATCAAGTGCAACGCAAATATCGGAGTGGTGATTGATCGGACATTGTTTTGGGGCTGAGAACAATTGACGGATTTATCCTGACTCTTGTTCCATTGGCCCCATTTATATTTAACAACCTTCCTCGTCAATCTCGCCATCGGAATAATTGGAAAATATAATTCATTAAAAATGATGCACGCCATGAGCGATCATGCCGTCTTGCCCTTCGATGGCATGGGCCTCTATCCACAACCACGACCGAGATTTGTCTACAAGATGCCCAAAGTCGTACCCGACCAAAAGAGCAAATTTGAGAACGACGAACTTTTCAGGAGGCTCAGTCGTGAATGCGAGGTTTGTTGCTTTTTTTCATTTTTCCACAAGAATTCACATTCAAATGCAGTGAAAATTATTAAAAATCCGAAGGACACCGAAATCCAAGATTTTAGCCAAATTAATTCATTTTAAAAATTTCACTAAAAACTGTCCAGAAAAAATCGTAACCATTTTTCCATTTATCTCTCTAATTTTTCTGACCGCGCGCATTAATTCTTCTCAGTCCAATATCGCGCGAATAATTTCATAGGGGACTAAGGAATCTTAGATCGATAGACTGTCGACTAGAAAAACAAAGTTGTTGAGAGTCACTCGTGCATGACAATGAAACACTACCGCTTCGATCGACGAATGTATATAATCAAATAAATAACGGCCATTATGAGAATAACTAACTGTGTAAATGGAAATTTCATTTTCCATCGTTCGGTAAATCTCTAATCATTCTCCCGGTTTGAAAAACAGGTTGGACATTAATTCAGATGATTATTATTGTACATAATGGCGCGAAATATTATTATGAATTTTTTTTTCGAAGGAAAATCATTTTTAGAAAATCAATAAAATTCAATAAGAAATTATTATTTCATTCCAATATTTTGTAATAATGTCTGAATTTTCAAAATTAACATTCGTCAGAAAGAGTTTTATATAAATTTTGTAAAATTGATCGGAACGCTCTAACCATTTACGAAGCAGAGAACGTCTCATTGTTTTTCTTATTAAGACTTATTATTCATGTGTATTTATGAGTCTTTCGCCTTAGTCATCGAAACGTGCTGGGAATTTCCTGTACTTATCAACGTTTAAAGCAGACCGGTCTCATGACTGAACAACACATCGAGAGATTTCTTGAAATTCTTTAACCACATTCTGCTATATTTTTATCAAATTTTTACATTTCTCTGCGCATTTTTCATACATTCGTCACAGATTTATTGAACATCGTGGCATAAAAATATTTGGAGAGGAAAAATCTCGATAGGCTTTCAATTATTTATAGGAAAGACGGGTAGAATTTTTTGTTTTTTTTTTTTTCATAAAAACGTTTCGATCATCCACAATTTATGAAATTAACGAGAAAGAAAAATTCAGGCCAATAAATTACGATGCAGGCTGAAAAAATGAGATCCATATTTTTCCGAAATTTTGGATTTCCTCCTTGCTGGTTATTTTTCAAAAAATAAACATTTTTCCAACTAAACATGTTCGATAGGTGCGTTACACCGGATATAGAGATCGTCCTCTGGAAGAGCGTCAACGACGTTTTCAAGATGGCTGCCGTGAAGGTCATATCGAATTGGCATTCGCTGCTTTCGGTACCAATCTACAATTAACCTTTGGTCCAGCCGCCGGAAATTATGACGGTGAACGGAGCGTGTGCGACTTTGATAAAGAGCGCGGCAAGGTAAGGCCTCATTATTTTAACATCAGTCAGTACATGGATTTGCTACAAAAGCCAAAAGCGTGTAGAGCCCGCTATGACCTTTATTAGGCCGGAAAATTATAGGTCAAAGGATTTTTAAAGAAAATTGAAAAATTGCAGAGATTCGGCCGAACGTTCTGAGCAAAAGAAAAAAAAGGAATAATCCGGGTATTCGAATATTTGGTCTGGACAATAAAACGATCCTCCGTTGCGTGCCAAAAACTAAATCGACACGAAAAATGGCGATAATTTGAAAAATTCAATGAATAATTAATGGAAAAAGCATTTTTCGTTGAATCTCAGCGTTGCAAACTTCAAAGTCATAAATTCCTTAACATCACGTTTCCCTAATCACTCACATCGTGCTTCTGCACTTTTTCAGAAAATAAAAAATAACTTTTCTTCGGTAAATGGGCGAAAATTGTCAAAATTTGATGAAAATGTTTGTTCCGCAATTTTCACTCTCACAACGAATGAAAAATGACTACCCATTTGCTGGATCCTCTCACAGGTCCCACATACTATACCAGGGAACTCTGATGCCATAGTAATTTTTTATTTGATTTTGTCTCCCCGTACACAATGACGAGTAACTTTGTCCAATTAGAAATAACGGTGAATGAGTGATTGTTGTTGACAAAGGTCAGGGCAAGAATGACTGTGGCGATGCACGTTTTGTGAATGGTGATGGAATATGGTGGATTAAGTTTGTGAGACTCCAGGACAAAGTGAATTCTTGCACGGAGCCCAGCAAATTGGTGGCCCAATTTGGAGCGGAAGCTCTGGAGATTTAGTTGATGGGGCATAATGGCTGCACACAAAAAACACGATATAAAATCGATGAGCTCCGCTAGAAGGGAAAATGGGTTCTAATAACGTGTAAACGTTATTAGTTCTGGGCCGTTCTATGCATCGAGCAATCCATACGAGAGTAATCTAAATTTTCTTCAGCGACTTGGCTATTGAGTTGTTCGCTAATAGGACGGGGACTGGGCAATGCGAGCTCGTAGGGCACACCCCAGGAGGTCGATCACCGACATCAATACGTATAGTCAGGACTAAAGCACTTTGCCAGGAATCAACGACGACAAATATGCCTCCGAAAATTGACCTTTGCCTCCAGCCGCTTGGTCACTCTCGATGCACATCCTTCCTGGAATCCTCGTTCCTCCATTCCTCTGTCAATGTCACGAAAAAAAATCAGGGTGCATTCTATGAATAACTCTGCGAGGGTTGCCCGGCACTCTGATCTTGTAAAACCTTTCCCCTCTCCACTCTTCGTAAACATACCCCGTAGCTCTTTGCTTACAAAGACTTTAACAACCGGGCCTTAATCCCCAGTGAACGAAGATTCTACTTTTCCATGTAACTCGCCGATCCATAGATTCTCCTCCATGCGATGCCATTTTCAGTTTTTTCTTTTGAAAAACGCTCCACATTCCTTGATGGAATGAATCGTCCTCGTTGCGTTACGTACGAGACACTCTTTTCTATTCCATTGACCATCATTTCGTCCAATTATACAATCGTTGACGATCGTCCATGCTCTTTCTTCCGTACTGACGAAAAAAGTCTCGGCAGAAGGATTTTTTTTTTGCAAGACTATTCGTGAATCGACTAAAATGAAAATTTGGTTGGAAAAGGTTCGATTAAATATTGTTTTTTTTTTTCAAAATCACGGAATTCAATGATTGCAACAAGAAATATTGTGGAAAGTTTAATGGAAAAATCAATTTTCAACATTCCAATCGTAAATTTAACTGACAATTGCGTTAGAAATGGAAAATATCATTGAAATAATGAAAATTTTGAAATTCTCAAAATATCGACGTTTTTTTTTCCCCAAATTCAATTCTCATTCCCCTCCATCAGCCATTGTGTCGTTTTGTTCGATAAAAAAACTCGAAAAACCGATTAATCAGGACATTCGACCAGTTGGAGGATCAAGTTGAACGACGATTGGTAGTCGGACATGGTTGTTTCGTAAATAAATTCATAGTGACGGATTTTATCGAGGAAGCCTATTTTTATCTCGCTCCTTAGCGACCAGTTTAGTGACGCGTGTACGCCGACGCGACGGACTGACAAGGGCCGGCGCCAAGTTTCGACGCCATTGCGATCGATAACTCCTTCCTTCTGGACCGCCATTTTACTGGACGACCAACTACAACCTCCGCTATGGAATGTTTCGTACAAAGAGATTCAGACACTGGCGAAAAATGCGCCCCATTTATTTTCCGAAATCGACTCATTGCCTTTTTCCTGACGTCCGTCCAAAAAAATCATTATGCCTCAAATTTTTTTTTCCTCAATACGTTTTTTTACGTATTTACGAATTTCTTCGGTTTTTTTTTCCTTTCGGATTTCCAATTTCTCGTCAAAGCCACACTACAACGACGATTTATTATTTTTTTTATCCACCTCACTCTTAAAAATCACCGGAGCGATAAAAAATGTTTTATTTTATTATTTCTCAGTCGATTGTCTCGATTTTTCAGAAATTTTTCGTTTTGCCCAATTTTTGGCCTGGTGGACTAGTGAAAGTTGGCTCGGGCGAGTTTCCATGGGATTGGACGGACCCCTCGATGTTTGACAAAATAGTGTGCTAGGCCTTAAAGGCCTGGCAATGAACGATTAAAAAAATAAATTTTATCACTCCGGTTGCACTAAAATCGTCCAACAATTATTGGGCCTCCCGAGGCATGGTCGACACAATAATGTTATAGTCGAGCTCCTTCGGAGGCATCGACGAAGGCGGATGGAGAGGCAAAAAAAAAAGAAAAAAAGAACGGGCTTTCAAAGTTGGCGACTGGAAATTTAACGCGTAGTAGGTCGTAAATCTTGGACGCGGTGGGTCTTAGGGAAAGGAAAAAAGGAAAAGGTCCCTCAAGGACCGTGAGGATCCTCAATATGTCCTCCGGTAGCTGCCGGAAATTTGGAAGAAATTTCGACGAAACGAAACACTTCAGGGATCTCTCAGGGGAAAGAATCGCCTGCACAGAACATTTTTCCTTCTCGAGTCCATTAGTTGTGCAGATTTCTATTTGTTGATAGAATTGACGCCGACTGCAGCGTTTCCATAATTAGCCAAACGCTCCCTGGACCCTTAATAACGAGCTCACGAGACACAACAATCAACATGTTTTATCTCATCTCTCGACAACAGGAAACTTCCATAGGCTGGAGAGGGTGAATACGCAAAATGCTTTATGCATTCGTAGACGTTTCCCGTTGCTCGGGTTTATTGTTTTAAGGGATTCAAACTCACATGCGGTAGATAAAAAGTAGGAGCGAGAAGAGAGAGAGAGAGAGACAGGAATAAGGTTTGAATGAACGGCGCGTGCTGGGCATTGTCGGTGCGTGCCCCGTGGCGAGCAATAATTAACGGAGATCGAAGAATCCAGATATAAAAGCGTTCCTCGTCCTAGGCGGATATATTCACGGTCCTTTGAGCCCTTGCCCCTCGGCTCCAGCTCCGCATAAAACTTTTTCCTTTATCAACATCGTTATCATCGCCATATCGCCACTAGCAACGGAGATGTTCGATATTTCGGTCGGTTCTTTAAGGAGGTTCGCTACATACGATAATATGATAAGAATTCAATAAAATTTCGTGATAATATTCTTTAGCATCAGATACGATGACACCATTTTTTTTCCATTTTTTGTCCACATAGTTTTCGAATTATTTGAGTTTACAATGTAGAGTTTACATGTAAATTCTAGTGTTCAGTAACTCGATAATTGTGCAGAAGAAAAATCTTTAAAAAATTGTATATTCATATTTAACACTAAAGAGTACGCTGAGCAAATTTCATGAAATTCTAATAATTTCAAAATTTTCTATGCTGTGAATAATACAATATTGTTGTTGCGAGCCATCTCTCTTCAAATTTCAAGAGCTTCATGGCTTATATTTCCATTTAACTGACTTGAGGCTGTTTCACAATAATTTTTGGGTCCAGGCATGAAATAATCGAATTTTCGATTATTAATTTGCTTCTCTTGCAATTACCAAAACGAGTGTTCGGGACTAACTTCGGGACACTTTTCGAGATTTCTCCGGGGAGTTCCGAATATTTGGAACGTGACGAATATTCCTCGAAGGGTATAAAAGTGACAGTTATTGCGGATGTATCTTTAAAGATTCGAAACGTCGATTCAAGCCTTCCGAAATACTTCTCAAGTGTCTCAAAGTATATTTTCAATTGCTACAAATGTAGCCCTACGGGCTTCGTCATCGTTGGATAGTTAAAAATGTGTTTAGGGAACAAACGGGTTGAAGCAAAGGCCGTTGAATGTGGAGAATAGCCAAAGCGAGAGGAACACCCTATCGCTGACCGTATGTCGTAGTTCTGCTCGGCCTACATGACGAATGTATCTTTTTTTTTGTCGGTATATGACTCGATGCTCGGTTACGCCCATCAAAAACTACGGCTAAGCGTTGCTCATTTGTATTTCTCGCACACATTCTCCGTTTGTACTCGCTCAGTCCGCGGCTTTTGTCCGCGTGCCTGCGATTGAACAACCTGGGAATTTGTACCGATTACTGATTTACCTTACAGTCTCAAATATACGAAACACTTCAAGCTCTCGGAGAAGCTGATTTTTCTTTGCATAAATAAAACAACGGATTTACTTTGATCCGAAGAAAAAAAAACGAGAAATCGTCCGATATGAAAAAATTACGTGGTCAAAATGAGGTGGAAAAGAAAAAATGTTGTGTTCGGAGTAAAAAATGGAAAAGGACCGAAAAATATTTGGTACGTTCCTGGCAATTTGGACAGTTTTGTATTTCTTGTCTCTCCTTAAGAAACGTGCAGACGAAAATTTGAAGATCCACGACTCCGAGTCATTAAAATCCGAAAATTAATTAATCTTTGATTAATTTAAAGAAATATGTGATTTCATTATTGATCATTGGATCGAATATCGATAGATTTCCTCCCTAGGGAGCGCCAGTGAAAAAAAATCGTTGCAAATTGTACATCCGATTGATTTCTATTCGAGAATGAATTATTGCAACTTTGTAGATTTTCTAGCAATCTAATTCCCTCGTACGATGCTAAAGAATCGTGGAAAACAAGGTCGGGTCCTTCGAAACCGTAATTTCAACCCTTCCACACCTTAATGACGTGTGTGCTTGTGTTGTTTTTTGTTTTGCTGGATCCTTTCTTCTTGCCTAAATGCAAATGAGGAGAAAGGGTTGAGCTCGACTGGAACGCGCTGAAATGCGTTACAGTTTAAATATCGCCACGCATCATGACGATGATAATGTGTCACGCCCAGAAGGAGCTAAACGTTTTTTTTTTTTTTTTTCTCATTTCATTTTCCCGTAACACAAAGTCACTCATTCTTTTTCTCTTTTTCGACCGTTCGGCTTGGTCCAACGTCGCGTGAGAACGTGACACGACAACGTGTCTACTAATAAATGTCCAACACGAATGAAAGGGTTGTCGGCTGTTTTTTTTTTGCTTGTAGTGATTAATTATCGTGTTAAATCTGAGCTAAAGCTCGTAAACCTATTTGTAGTACCACCGGGCTTCATTAATGGCTCTAATTCGTTCGTGTCATCCGGTGCCAACTCTTCCAAAAACAAAATGGACACTTTCATGATTTTTTACATTTTTTTCCACTCGGTTTTTAATTATTATTATTATTATTGCTCGGGCTCGTGTTTGCATCTATACAAATAGCATTTTCCGGAGCAAACAGGACGCGTGCTTGCGGGCATTAATGAGTTTCTCGTTCCGGGATATCGAACGTATTTTCCCTGTACGTGATCGCAATCGGAATTCCTCGTGGTAAATCCCGTCGCGCATCTTCCGTTAGGCAAACACTGAAAATGAAATTTTATCCAAAAACATCAATATATTTTGTTGAATACGGTGAACTCCAAATTTTTTCATCATTTCGAAATTTTCGTTTTATTGAAAAAACTTTCTTCAATATTTATCGCTGCATCGACAACATTTTAGTGATTTTTCAAAAAAAAACGTTGAGACGATCCTGGCCATTGTAAATTTTCGTCACATTTTTTCATAGTCCCATGCGAGCCGCCCCCATGGCTCAGAAGAAAAACTAGCCCCTGGCAAGAATGCAGGACTTATTAGTATCTCATTGAAAGTTTCAATCGATTTTTTCTCCGAATGTCACTTTTCGCGAATTTTTTCATTACCCCGCAGCCGTTTTTTTTTTTATCAATGATCGTAAGAACAGTCAAAATACCGCTAAGCAGCATCCCGTCGCTCAATTATATTTCAAATGGCATTCCCGCGGCGATTCATTCATCGCTACCTCGACTTTGCTCGCAGCACAAAAAATGCCATCTGCTCAAGCGGAATCATCCAACTAAATAACGAGTCAATCTGCTTTACCATTATTTCGTATTTCTCAGTTTTGAGGTAACCGCACACGAATAAAACTTTCTGCTATTTTCAAAAACGATAAATTACAATCGAATTCAAATCTCCATGAATTTTTGAAAAAAAACAAACAAAATATAGCGTACATTTTTCTGCGTTGAAAAATTTTGCGAACATAATTTCAACGAAATAATCCAAATTCTTGATTCTTTCTAACCCTAGACTTTAGATTTTTTTATAAAATATAAGAGCAACAATAAGTTCATATAAAAATGTAAATAACTCAAAAAATATTACCCCCATTCGGACTGAGTCGTCGAGATATTTCTGCACGTAAGAATCGCTCGGTGATGAGTATGGGAAAATCTCATATTTGTTTCTGATTTTTTGTTTTGTTTTCATTTATTCGTGCGTATAGCGTGCAGTGTATAGATAGAAAGAAATTTGTAAGCTTGGCACGTCAATACAAAACGCTTCGTGTTCTGTTGCGTGTAAATTGCGATTGGAGCTGGGAATGCCTCAAAAGATCTTAGGACCTGCTGCTGTGACCGGAAATCGGGATCGATTTGGGACCAGACTTTTGCTACATGGTAGACAAAAAATAAAGCATTGTGTTCGAGGCTAAAAAAAGTAGGAGAGAAATATAACGACGTCGACGAAAATGGATTTGAACGAACGTTTTTCTTTATTTTTCGACATTTGCTTTACGAAAAATTAAATTAAATTAATTTTAGTTGATTAAAATTTGATTAATTATGCCACATTGAAGTCTGACAATAAAAATTGTACAAATTCAAAAAAAAAAGCAACACTTGAAAATTCTTTTTTTTTAATACAATTTTTTTGGCTTAAAATTATTGATACAAAATGCAGCAAAGAAAATAATTCATTCCAAAGATTGCTTGCCCACCTTCCGAGGATCAGGACAATATCCGGTTAACCGGAGGGTCGGCTATAAAATTAGTAAATCGCCAAAATTGCGGCTCCCATTCCCCCCCCCCCCCGGCAATTTCGTCCACCGGTTATTTTTGCTTTCGACGCGTTGGCTAGTGCCACTATTTTTCAATTCCGCCAACGATCACGCAAATTGGCATAAGGTTCTCATTACAAAAGCGGCAAAGACTCGAGCAGAACAAAATTGCAGGGTTACGTTTTTATCTGGGTGGGTGCTTTAATCACAGAATTTCTTTAAATCGTCGAAAAAATCGATTTGATGACGTCATCAAATAAAAAATGAGCCAATAATTCGCATAATCGCAATTTGGAAGTTTAAATTGGGGCAAAGGGTTCACATCCTCGGTGGATCACTCGATTTTTCATGCCCTCCGGATCATATGGGTCTTTTAGGCCCTGCCACTTAAATCTCACGTATTTGGAGAGAAAAAAATGGGAAAAAATTCTCAAATACTCTCCAGTAATTTAACTTCAAGGTAAAATAGTCTTCGGAGTCGTTTCACTCGTTTTTATTGTAATGAAACGTTTAAAAAACAAAATTTTCGTAAAAATATTGACGCTCGGGTCAAAAAGACCCATACGATTGAAGGAGGGTTAAAAATAAAATATTACTATCTGGTGAAAGACTTTTTCTACATCGAACTAATGAGAATATTTCGTCTGGTCGGCCAATGCTTCAGGTTCACATGAGATCAAATTTGATCCTGAACGGCGTGTGCGTAACGTGGCGCGGCTGGTTCGATCTTCAGCGATTGGACGGGGCTGCCTGTCTCGAGTTCGATGAGGAGTCTGCGGCTCGGGAAGACGCTCAATTGCGTGCGCAGCTCGATTGTTACAACGACAGAAAGCGTCTGTTCGAGGAGAAGCAACGGGCTTACCGAACCGGAGCCGCTCAGCATCCGCATCTCAATCATCATCACCATCATCACCATGTCCATCATAATCACCATGTCGCGGGTGGTGGCGCAGGTGGTGGCGAATCTCATGGCGAAATCGAGGTCGGACTCCGCGCATACTGAGCTCTCAAAAATCATTGTTAATTTGAGAAACGATTAATTATTTTAAATGTCGATGCAATATGAGATGATTTCGGTGGTTATAAATAATTTAATTATTCTTTATGATATGTAAATAAACGTAATTAAATATTGAGTTTAAACGCAGCCTCTCCATTATCATTTCGCCAAAGTTTCGTCACGAAAAACTACGTCAATTTCTATGAAAACAAAATTGATCAATTGAAATTACGAAAAATGATTGAAAAAAAAAATCATGTTTTTGTCGAAAAAATTGGGTCACGCAGAAAAATGACTTTGAAGCAGAAAAACATGAAATTTATTTGAATTCATCGACTGTTTAGCGTTTTAGTCAAATTGTGCTGACCAATTATTACGTTCGCATCGAGAGGTCGAGCAAATTTCTTCCTGGATGTGGACAAATTTGTCCATTTGCTCTTCACCGATGGAGATAAAAAAAATGATTCTTCGGCACGGAAATGAAGCGGAAAGGGATTTACAAATAAATGAAAAAAAATGGAATTTTTTTTGACATTCTTATAAATAATTTTAAAAAATTCTCTATAGCACGAAAATATTTGCTATAAAAAGATGAAAGACGTGAAGATTCTTCAAATACGTCGTGTAGTTATTTGGAATCTGGAGTGAGGAACAATCCCCGTGAGCCTTTTACAAGGGATTGGTACGTAGGAATGGAATTTAATATTACGGTACAGGACATACCGGGCTTGAAGTTTAACTTGCCGAAACGATTTCGTCCTGGCGTTAACCCCCTCGGTGAAATAATAAAA
The DNA here is from genome assembly GCA_030522525.1 of Campopleginae sp. 14b. NCBI lineage: Eukaryota > Metazoa > Arthropoda > Insecta > Hymenoptera > Ichneumonidae > Campopleginae sp. 14b. The sequence continues at coordinate 125,507 of JAPYYS010000128.1, forward strand.
TGAATTAAAGAATGCAGCAGGCCCCTTGATTGGAAGGAGCACATCTGTGCGCGCGCCCAGCCGTAGAACGTTTTCGTTGCGCCCTCTACACGCGCCCATTTATTAATTCACTCCTGCAGCATGATTTGTGAGCTTTTCTGCTACGATAAAAAAAAGCCTGATCAAAGTTCCTGCCTATATATTGACCCTATTAATTGCCTAATTGGTACCGGAGCACGCCGCTCCTTCTTTTTATTCTCTAATGATCTGCAAACCTCCTATAATCATTCTAATAACATTGTAACAACTACGACCTTTATAAAAATCTCGAAACAGGTGCCCTCCGCCCTTCGATCCACCCTCGAGCATTGCGCGCTTCGTGTTTATACAGTCACGTCCAATTGAAACGTCCAACTCGTTTTTTTCACCGTCTCATTTCCCATAATTCGCGATTCCATCGTCTCATCAACTTCCAATCAAAGTTCGTCTCGTTCCGGTAGAACGCAACGTCGCCGATCAGCATAGAATATTGTGTCAAACTGCGGAGCAGCTCAGTCTCGCGAGGTCACAAGTAAAACTCGAAATTTCAACACCCACGCTTGACCATGAACAAGAAAACGTTCTTAGGTACGTCATCGAAGGTTTTCCCCTGCTGGGAAACAAGTTTTCAGCGATACATTAAGAAAAACTCTTTCAATTGACACGCGGAGGTGAGTAAACATAAAAATTAGTGTGTTCATTTATTTTTGCTGAAAATATTTCCCGGCAAATCCTTGTTTATATAAAATAAATAAAATGTGAAATAAATATATAAAAATATAAAATAAAATGGAAAAAAATTGCTCATGACTTTGATTCCGAATAGCTGTGGAAAATTATTTCTACTATAATCGCTCCGACGAAAATGCGCAATTAATTAAAACCCATTTCGGAAGACCGGGCAACAATTCGACGATTGAGCATGATTTTTTTTTTTTTTTTTTTATAAGTGGATGGCGAGGGTACTTGTCGATGCGTTATGATATAGTATACACACTAGTGTTGAAGGAGTCTATTGAATAGAGGCGGTCATCTGTGAAACACATTTAGCTTGTTGGCACAGCGAACTCAACGGGGCACAGCGAGCGGTCTCTTTCTACACGAACCATTTCTAACTGGTTGTATGCGCGACAGAGCAAAGCAACAGTGGTCTTATGCACCATATACCCTTCTTATGTATACGCGCATGTGTGATTGTGCTCAGAGCAGCCTTACACGTGCAAGAAACATCGCGTACTGCGACGCATGGCTTCCTTGTTCGAACGACCGATGCACTCATCGATGAGGTATCTCTTCTATCGAGACAATGTCGGCTCTTTATCCCCTGGCCCCTTAACGTTTTAAAACAAAGAGAACACTCCTCATCATAATTAAAATCATCATATCTAAAAGGTACGATTTCGTATTATGCACTTTGAGGAGTTTTGAGGTTTGTTTCAAATTACAGGAGATAATGATGGCAAGGGGAGGAAAAAAAATGGAAACTCGAGAATTCTCTTGACGATAAATTTCTCATTTAGGCGCGTTCCCATATTTTCGAAAATGCGAATGGGCCGTCGTAATACGTCGCAGTGATAATGTAGAGAATGGAGATACATATGACATAGTAGTGTGGAAAAAATAGAGTGGGACTCGGATAAAGATATATTGGGGAGGGAAATAAAGGCGACAGATGCAATCGTCTTTCACGACTGCCTGTCAAAATACAGTTAAGTTGTAGGGTCCAAGCGACCGGCCGTGAATCACATATCCTTGTCGCGACACTAACTTCCTCGATTTATTGAACTTTGACTCCAGCGCTTATAACTGTTTGTATACAAACTTGAAAATCAACAAAACGTGACTTTTCTCAGTGCGAGGTGAAAAATAAATTTATGGCGTGCTCCGAAGCATTTTTCAGTTCAACAGAGTATGCTTCGATGTCTCTGAATCGAACAGAGCGTTGGTAAACTTATTTATTGTGCAGCAAAATCAATTATTAATAACAAAAAAAAATTATTTCGTCTCATTCGCATGGAAACTTTTTTTTTTCCAAAATCGTTCTTTCCAGAAATAAGATTTTCCGTACGATATTCCACGACTCAGCCGGGGATTCGACTTTGTACTTGACTCTCAAATAACATTATTATAGATTTTTAGAATTTTTCATCGGAAATCAAGTTTTTTTTATTGTTTTTCCTCAATTACGTAAAATTATCGATGCGATGTCGACTCCGAGAATAAAAAAAAAAAAAACAAATGTATGGGGAAACTTGACGTAAGGATATTGCCTCCAGGCAGAGCCATCCGAATGTTTTTATGTGAAAAAGTTGAATGAAGCGTGAGTGCGTAAAACATGAAAAAAAAAGGGGCAAGGGGGAGGATAGAGCTGACTTGGATTGCGATTGAGAAAGATGGGAAAATAAACATGCGACGGAGCGCGACGTTCGAGACCCTACTCAAAGGCGGCAGAGGTCCGAAGCTCGTAGAAAGAGAGAAGAAAAATGACGGTGTCTCGCTTGGACAGACTTGCACACTTCTGACACGTCTGTATCGTTTTGTATTAGTAAAAACATTATTGTTATTGTCCGTAGGAGTGAGGGGTCGAGACTCGGTCACCCGTTGCGTCTGGCCCTATCGTCCCAACGCTCGTTGCATCTGCCTTCCAGTGATTTCCCATTGTAATTAATGACTTTTGCCCTCCGGGGTCCCCGAAATCAGTTAACGCGCTCGAAGTTGTGTACGCGATGCGCAGCAATTACTCGAAAATCGCGATTCCGAATTTTCGTTAAAATCGATACAAAATTTTTGAAAAAAGTTTTTTTCTTTTTTTTTTTTTTTATGTCTAATTAGAAATAACATTGATTATTCTATCCTTCGGGTCTCTCGATTGAAGGAAAAGTTGTGAATTTTATTTGTTAGTTTCATTTAATTTTTTTTTCCTGTATCGTCGGATAGAATTTTTTTTTCATTATTCGTACCGAAAGCCCTTGATGGCTGGACATTTTAGTGTGGACTAGTCTCGATATCTAATTTAGTGTAGGAAAGTCATATCTGACCACCGGAAATAGCTGGAAGGAACGCCGTTTCCTTGATAGCGCAATCGACCTCGTTTGGATATGGAAACCCATCGAATGTGAGAAAATTTAACGTGTCAATGAAGTTGGAATATTCTCATGTCAATATCCTCTGAGATTGGTTTTTTTTTTCTTTTTTGTCACTTTTGACTTTCGTTGAAAACCGTTGGGGCAACGTCTCGTCGAGGCAAGATTCAACGACGTCCTTCCAACGAGCCTGCTCCGAACGACATCTCAACAGTAAGGCTTCCTTAGAGAATTCCTACGTGTAGAAGAGACGGATATCATCTTACTTGACGTTCCTGTACGACCCTACGAAATTATAACAACACCATCGATCCCTATACCGATGCATCACGTATTATTGCAATTTTTAGTTAACCTTGAATGTCCATTATCATGGAATATTATCAGAAACGTTTCTAGAGAAAAATTGAGCCGATCAATTGATATTAAACAGGATCATTCAAAAAACAAAATTTGCTTCAGAATTTTCATTTTTCAGCATTAAACGCTTCGGGCTTTTGCATTTTTTGGCAAACAGAACTTTATTTTCGTTAATATAGTGAAAATGGAGTTACACATTTTTTCACCCCATCAATTTTTTGAAATCACCAAAATTGAGAAGCACGAGAAATGTGACTCGTATTTCCTAGATTTGGTGACCCATGGAATAAAAAATAAGGAAAAGGGATGCTCGAAATATTTTTGTACTAATCTGATAGAAAAAAAAAACTGCAAATATACGAAACCGAGAAATTTGCTGGTTTTTTTTGGTGAAAATCTTTTGCATCGTTGATGCCAAGTATTTAGAAAAGTAAAGCGTATGTCGACATCGGAAACGCGTGTCGCGACTATTGTGTATCGATGCGAGAAGCAGAACGCATGCGCCCCATTGGCGGGAGAACGTGGACGGCAGTTTTCAGCAGTGTAGGAGCTCCGAATGGGGTGTTTTTACAAGTAAACGCGGCGATGTGGGGCGTCAAAGCGAAGAAATCCGGATGGAATTAAGTATGCACCCTCGTACTGCGATTACCATCGAGCGATCCAGTACGATACGGTCATTTATAAATATATATAGCGCCAGCAATGAGCCTTTTCCCCTTTATTGTTTTAAGCGATTCGGGGGAATCAATTAGAATGGATTCCGTCGAATTTATCTTGGTGATTCGAAGGAAGTTTCATTTGAAACTTTGGTAAATCGCTAAGGCAACGGTATTTTAGGCCCTCGATAAATAAAAAATAACAGCGTAAGCATTTTGTAAGTAAATTCGATGGAACTGGATGCCGAGAAGGTCATAAATCACGAATCCGAGCAATAGAGCACGTGTGTACACGTTGGGCTACGACTAAACGAAAACTATTAACACTAGGCTCGTCTGTCAGTGTTTTTCGCAGAGCCGAGATCGTGGACCGTCTCATAAATATCGGACCTCGTTGGCCAAGGGGTAGGCAAAGGGGTGGCTCGCTTATACATACGCATGCATATATATAAAGAACCCCAGGTTGTATATTTCAGGACGATACGCACCGTCCAAGGGTGCATTGGGATGTTTTGCATATGTCTGAATTTTTCACGCTCTCCATTCGATATGGGACAAAAACGCGAGCCCCTAAATCCACCCTGAATATAATTAACGAAATACGTATAGATTTATCTTATCAGTTAAGCGCCACGATTCAATAAGTATCGCGGTTAGGCGATCAGCGTTCGTGGATAAGAACACAGTCGTATCTTATTTATTATTGGAGTCGCGTCACGAGTTGGAGTTTTTTAGAACTGGAGGGCAAATGTGAACAAACGAATCGGAGATAAAATTCGATCTCGTCGATGAAAATCAAACTTTTCGAAATTTTTCTGAAATCCGAACTTATCGCGATATTAAAAATATATTCAACGAGTTATCCACTTCAAAGCATTTTTTGTTTTTTTTTGCCAAAGAAAATGGTGCATCGGACCAGTCCTGGTTGGGTATGAGAAGTTTTTTCTGCCTGCTCCTAAGCCAAACCGAATGATCGTGTCCCCTGTCGGAAAGGATTCAGTTTGTTTGAGATGATTTTTCTCTCTGGACCAGATATAGGATCACTTCAACCCTCTCAATCGACGGAATGCACAATCGCCCCACCAGGTGATGATTATTTACGGAAACGCCTCTTAGAATAATATAGTTACGTTTTCGCAACGAAACGAGCATTGCCCAAGCTTTTCCATTCGATTTAACGGGTTGAGCGTGTCACTTAACTCAGCAAAAGCTCAATCGTTACCGAAGGGTACGGTTTTAATATCGACCAATTCACGTCTGAACATTAACTATAAAAAGTTAAAGGCAACAATCGCAGCCCGTGTCTTACCATCGCGAAACTTTCGGAACAAACATTTTTCCTTACTTTCTGCACATGATCGGAACAAAAAATCGAATCTTTGCCAAGGCCCTCCTTAAATATTTTGATCTGTGCAGCGTCAAAAATTTCCAATTCACTAAATCTGAGGTGCAAACTTTTAATAAAAAATAAAAATATCCATTTCTACATTTCGTTATCCATATAAAATTTCGTAATTTCCAAGTTTGGAAAACTTGGAAAGTTATGAAGTAATTACAAATTATTTTCGATCGATCAATATTTTGTGTTCCAATCTGCGTTTATTTCAGGCTAAAATATAAGAAAGGGTAAGAAATCCAAACGTACGATTGCCCATACAAAAATCTGGCACAAAACCGATGACAAGTTACGTCCAAGTGAGCGTGTCGTTTCAAGTATCGCGATCTGTACAATTGAATAAGTTATCGCTCGTTATGGATCTGAAGAAGTTTAAAAAAAAAAATGGTACGAAAAAAAAGTCTGAGCAAGTAGGAAGCTAGTTGAATCGAGCGGTTGTAAGGAAGAGAAATGGTTTCTGAATGAGCACACGTAACTATATCCTAATGTGCCGTGACCGGTGAGCGCTGGCTCGTTCGGTGTACACGTTCATTCAAATTTTACGCTTCCATCCCCTTCGCCAAGCCAACTCGTCGCTCGTCATACACTATAAAGACACGTGAAATTTTATTCTGCCTTGCAGACATTAAAACATCGAATTGGGCATATCCAATTCGCTGTACGGCTTGGAATAGTGGTTGTGCAATTCACTCTGCCCAGCTGACCTTTCATCCACCATCACAGAAGCAGCCACAGATGAAAATTTCGTTGATTAACGTTTGAAATTTAATTGTGGGCTCTCAAAAGCGTTTTCATGGTTCAAGGTCTTCGCGAAGTTTTAGCTAAAGTCAGATTGATTGAAAAAAATGGAAAACCCTTTGTCAGAATCGAAACTTGAAATTTTTGACGCTTTGCGAGAAAATAATTAATTTTAAGGTGGAAACAGAAGCAACGGCTGAAAATCTGTAAATGAAAGTTGAAGAGTTCCAACAGGTCATGCCGTCCGGGATGGAAAATTAAATTTACTGGGACAGTAAATTGAGGTACAGTGGAAAAAAAAGGTCGAAAGTGAATCCATAAACCATTTACGAATGAAAATACATAAAATGTTGAATTTTCATGGGTACGTCGACGTTCGGTAAACGGTTATTGAACATTTACACCCTTATTGCCCTCATCCCTTCAATGAAACCGTGACCACGGGCGAATTTTTATTTACACAGAGGGCAAAGCCCCCGAGGGCTTTTCAAAAATCCTGTCAGGTTTTATGGAACTTTCTCTGGATCGTGAATGCATAACAACCTTTTCGGAACAGAACACAGATTGAGGATACAAGGGATCATCGGATTCTCAGGTGTCTACTCCCACGGAATTTTACCAACGAGGGATGCCTCGAGTGTTTGACGTTCGCATTACGAGGAAACGCTCTTACCCCCATTACGTACGATATATCTATCTACATCGAACGATTCTTCTCACTGTCTATCAAACAGTTTCACGATTCAAGCAAAACAAAAAAAAACTCAATTTAAATCGTAGTTTTTCGCCCATTTTGTGATTTAATTGTTCAACCAAAAAAGTTTGCAACACTATAATCGCCGAATTATAACATTTTTCACGATTCACGCGAGGGATCAGTCGCTTTTTTTTATTATGAAAATTCGCGCTAAGATTCAGTGACCGATCCATCACCATAATTAAAAAATGTCTTGAGCAAAGAAAGTTATTGAAAAATAATTTCCATTTATTTTCGATTGAAAAATGGCGAAAGGCTTCGATTTTGACCTGTAACCTGTCAAGAGAGTTCAGTCACATTATTGAAACGTGGAAACCCGACCGAGCGGTGAAAAAGCAGCAGAAAAGGCTGATGATTCCGTAGTACATATCGTTTAACGTTCATGGATATAGCTGGCCGTGTGGATTCCCCTAAAATTCAAAGACAAACTGATCCAACGGAGGTACTACTAGTCAAACCCCTCAGAGCTATTGGTAGGATCGCAAAGGCTAAATCCACGCATGGCTTATCCCGGCTTATACCGGCTTATCTCAATCATTTCTGCTCCGCTCGTCTCCTTCCTGGTGCCAATTACGTCAAATCAATGTCACAGGGACAATATGTCCTGGCTGCCTCAGTAATGTTCGCTATCTTTTTCTTATGCTTCATACAAGTCCAAATAAGTATAAATAGATTTTTCAAATTTATCTCGATAAAATGAAATAATCGACTGATTTTATTGAATTTTTTAAATTCGATCATTTATCGAAAATTGAAATTTTTTTATATTATTTTTATTTTTTTTCTATCTCGCCCGAATAATTTGTCCATGAAAGTTTTTACTTTCAACCCTGAACGCATTTCGTCAATATAAATGGCCAACACTTGTTTGCCAACGTTTTTATCTCGAGGAATAAAAAAAAATGATTTAGAACGAATGCGCACTGTAATTTTTTTGTTTTCTAGCTAAGAGGATAAAAACGTCGCTGTCATCGGTCAACAGTTTATATTCAGAGGTGGGATTGAAAATTTGCATATCACTGACGCCACGTCACGGAGGAGAAACGCTCGTACGATAATAGGCCATAGTACGCAAAGTGTTCGACACTACAATGCTCCACTGCAGTCGATACTCACTCACTGCTGATCGCACCCGATAGCTTCGATGCTATCGAACGCAGCCGGTGTGAAACATCACACGTTTATGATCATATCTATCAAGTCGAAATCCTTTCGTTTGCATATCGAATCCATTGACGATTTCTCGAATTATATTTGTGACTTATTAAATATTCGGATTGTTCATAAAAATGTCGAAAATCTCGATGAAATGTTGAAAAATTGAATTGATTCTTAGATGATGGGTGACGATTTAATTTCCTCAATTCGGTTCATACTGAAATTATTGTCGAAAAAAATGGAGGCTAATGGAAATTTGGATCTAGACGAATTTGTGTTGGGTTTGAGTGAGATTGATCTTCAACTTTGCTGCTCGGTGGTACGTGTTGTATACGTCCAGGAAGCAATGCCATAGTAGCTCGCCATACGACTTTAATTGGCACTAATTTCCAGGACCTGCCTCGTTCGGTCGGAGTACAAACGCAAACATAATACGAGAATAGAGAAGAGTTTGTCCGAGGCTCAATCACTCGTATAATATTGACCCTCGCCCGTTTGTACTGTAAAAGGGAGAATGAAACGTAATACGCGTAACGTACACCCCCGCACAAATAAACAACCGAGGGTACGAGCCAGAGAGCCTTTTTCCTATTCAACCGTTTTAACCATTGACAGCCCATCATTATAGGATCGGATCGAACATTCGAATGATATTATTCCGAGTATCAGGAGTCAAATAAACGTCTCATTCGTACTTGCTTGTATTACTCATCGCACCAAGTATGCACTATAAACAACGTCGAGCAATCGACCATTGAAAAGGCGAAGTGATTTCTCATTTTCTGCCTCCTTTCATATGCCTATCAAATTCTATTCAATTCCGATTCCCAACTTCATCAAAAACTGTAAAACTCTTTCCAAATTATTCAACTATTTCAAAATGCAAATCTCAATATGAAAAACACGTTTCATGAGCCTCTGTGAATTATTTTTCTAATTATTACGAATTCTTAATGATCACATTGGCTAGGGAATCCTTGATCGGTCGATCAATTATCATAATCATACAAAATTTCAAACAACCAGTCGAAATATACAAAATGATTAAATTCATGAACCTCAAGCTCAATTTTTCCAAACTACCTTTCATGCCCTCCCGAATTTGCTGACCGGCATTCAGATGTGACTATAGGTTGGTATACAGGTGACGGTGACCCAATCGCAACAATCGAACCATTTCTCATAATGAAGAATTTTATCATTATTAGCACGTGTTAATTGTGTTCTATTGATCGGTGAAGGTGGGTATTGGTACAATCGGAATTGACGCTTCCGGCGGTGGGTCGTTGAATTTTAAGATGGAGACAGGCTCGCATGCGGTGAGGCGAATATGAATATCGAGAAGGCGGGACACGTGCCCCGTGTGGAGAAGCAGGCATTCATGAGTATGGGGGGTAGGTGGGCTGGGTGAAAAATGAGCGAAGGTCCGTGGCACTCAACAGTGAGCGTTGGTCCTCTAAGCCTTCGGTAATTGCCAGCATCACGGGGGATCGCGACGGGCTCACGTAGATTACTAACGTGTATGCCAAGCGAGATGGGTACAGGCCACGTGACTCTAGCGTACTCACGTACTTGTATAAACTCCCGAGTTGCATGTTTTACTCGCTGCTCTCTATGCGATCGCATGCCTGTTTAATTACACGTCACATATGTCCATCCTGACATCTCTATTACACACAGTTCTCTTTCTTTCACTGTTGATTGGATCGTAGCGCTACGTCCTTCCGATTCCCAACAAAACAATTACTGCGACCTGTCCGCACCATTCTGACATGTATATCGCATTACCCGGGCAGGTACATGAGATCGAATTCCAGGGAAGACTTATACCGACTCAGGGAGATGTCATCAACTTTTAGAACTACCCTGCCTCGTGCAAGATCCAATTATTCAAGCGTCGGAACAAACAGACTACTGTCTAAAACCAATTTCAACTTGCACTAGTTTTATTATGTTTTTTTTTAATCCCTGCCTGAAAGCCTAAACTTGGAAACCTCTTTAATTTCATCCAAAAACGACTTCATGACGTATCACCATGAATTCGGATACGTGGCAAGTCTTAGAAGTTTTATTTCAGACTGATAGGATTGCATGGGGACCCTTCATGGGGCTCCTCGGATAATATATGGGTCCTTCCCTGACACTCCCTTTGAGGTCCTTCGGATTTTCGAAACTTTGTATCTCTTCGATGAATGCATGAAATTAATCGAGAAACCATACTTTTTAGGGGTAAACTATCCTGAGTAATCGATTGCAATGATTTTTAAAATTGAAAAATGAAATTTTAGTGTCGAAAAATGGCCAAATTGGAGGAAGGAATTTTGAGAACCTGGCAACACTGGCAATTTTCGTGGCTGCGAATTTGCACCAGTATGGTGTCTACGGGCTGAGAAAACGTTTTGAAAAAAGTGGTCGATTGGGTCCAAAAAGATCCCAATGGTTCGCAGAGGGTCATGTGGACTAATAATGAGCAAATAACAATATTTTTCACACTTTTCGTCACGTTTGTGGAAAAACTTGGCGACAGTCAAATGGACCAGGAACTGCAGTCTATGACAAAAGAAAACTTTAACTTTTATTCTTCCTTTCGTGTACCCGAATCGAACCGGTGCATATATTCTCACCGTTCTGTGGGTATAGTTGGATTCTTTGATGGGGACATTTAGATGTTGGGGTATGAGGACGCGGACGTTGCACGGATAAGCAATCCTATAATGCACACAGTTATATATATGTGCTGTGGAATATTATTTGAGTCCGAATCGGCGTGTGATCTGGCAGCCTTAATCCTTATTCCATACGATAGATATGTTTGCGCATGTTTTACATGGACACCCCGTCTGTTTGCAGACATTAAATTATCAAGCACAATGAGGGTATAACCCCTTTTCCGTTTTACCGTCGACAGGATTATAAAACTACGAAACGAAGCACCGGCCTCGCGCTTCGACACCCTGAATGCTCTTTTGTCGCTTAGACCGATATCGTCAACCGGAGGAGACTGCGTCCCGAATACACTCGGAATCTGAAACCCAACATCCAGCCACGTTTCCGTTCAGCTCCAGTTTTAATGCGCCCAGCAGCATTTGGCTTGAATCTTGAACATTCTGGAGGGATATAAATGTCTCTTGGTTGACACTCATCCGAACTCTCGTGCCTGGTTACTTTTTTTTTTCTTCGAATTTTCGTCCTAATCCTATTTTTCATTACAAATTCTCTGCGATCCCCGAATGCGAAAAAACCACATGGACTCTCTCGAAAGAGTTATCACTGCCTCGGATTGATATTTATACGAAACCGCGACCATTCCCCTCCAAAATAGCTGACGCTGGCGATCGATACTCCAGTCTTTCGTAGTCCTCCTCCGAGAGGTATCCATGGCGACCGGAAGATGGCCGACGAGAGTGTAGCTCAGCGCCTGCGTTATCAGTTCTCTTTTTCTTCGCCTCTGGTAGCCCTAACATTGTCTCACAACCACTGAACTTACACATCCATCGATATAATTGAATTTCACGGAGCAACCGAGGTAAGCCACGAAATTCTACAGCAGCCTATTGTTTAAAGCGACGTATCACAGGCCTTGAGCACTCTCGGAATCCCGGATCAATATCCTGCTGGCCCTGCGGGATATTCCGTCGAGGAAAATCCACGAGAAATTCCTTTTTCGATTATTGAATTTTCAGGTAAAAATCATGCGTCAGTTTTGTTGTTGTTTTTTGACTACAAAATTTGCAAAACTTGTTAAAATCTCATAATTTTTCATAAAATCGCGGTCTCACGAAATGGAGGCAGAATCTGAAGCTCGCTCCACGATTCCGCAGTATTCCAGAGCCCCCGGTACCTTCTTCCTTCTCTAATGTTTATTCGGGGGCACGAACGTACGATCGGGCACGATTCACTGAACCTCAAAGAGAGTTAACATCATATAAATCATAATAAAGGGTAGCAGAATGGGAAGCAAGAGAAAGAGCGAGAAAGAGTAAGAGAAAAGGACCGAAACCTCGTACAAGGGCGACGAGGTAGAAAAATCATAAGGGTTCAAACCCATGGAACGAAAGTGTTGAAAGAGTTACCTGACATTCGGGCACAATTTCATTGTAAATAAAGAGGCTTGATTCGAACTTTCATCTACAAGCTATTCCATGCCAAAATTATTGAATATTAAAATTAAAAGAATTTCTATCCTCGCTTCGAAACTCCAACCTCAAAATTTACCAATAATATATAAATAAATAATATATATAATATGATAAATAATAAATGGACAAATAAATAAATCAATGAACAAATGAATAAATAAATAAACAGAAAAATGACAGAAAAAACGAAGTCGAGATTATTTAAAATAAAAATAAAAAGAATTTTTATTCTCGCTTCAAAAGTCCAACCCTAAGATTAACGGTGAATTTTTTCCCATTTTTCCATTCGTAATTGCGGAATCGGGCTATCGTGGAATTTATTCATTTTTAAATCCAAGTCTCAGGTGTCAATATTTATAGGTGGGTGGAGAAGAGTCTTCTGACGACGTCGAGTCTCGGCACATTTTTTCGTTTTTTCCGTAACATTACTAAGTAGGGGGAGCGGGTTTACGAGTGGTAATTGATTTCACGTCTTTGATTTACGGCATATGACACAAAACGGTGATCTGGGGTAAACCCCGTTCGACTACTGTCCCCAAAATTCTCCATTACCCCTGTGATCGTTCACTGCGATCTCGTTCACCCCTTAGCTTTCCCTGTTGGCGAGAAAAAAAAAAAAAAAAAACATCAAAGGGGTCTCTGGATTTTTATCTTTACGGGAAAGAAGATCGAAGTTTTTTTTTACCCCAAAGGGTTGATGTGTTACGCTTGAAACATACATCGCATCCCGTTTACCAATTTAACAGTTGAGTAAGTTCTCTCGCATTGCCATTGCTCGTGACCGATTCACAATTTTCCATTATTTTCGAACAATAAACAAACCGTGAAGCGGAATATTCGACGTCTGTTTTTCACCAGGCCCGTTATCAGACATTTTTGTAATTGGATCTAAAACTTTCTTCTATAAAAATCGCCGATTCGATGACACAAATTTTTTTCCACACGTACGATCTCCTCCTCGTTATCCATTTTTCAATGTAGTTACTTGGGAATAAATTGTTTAAAATTTCGTGCAATATTTCAGAAACTATCGCGAAGCCAATCCTCCGCAATTTTTAAATAGCCTCGGTATCATTTTTAATAAGAAACAAACATTATTCCGAAAATGAGAGAATTTAGAACGAAAAAAATGATGGCAACTTTGAAGGCCAACATCGTTGAAACTTTTTAGGAAAAAAAAGGACGATAACCTTGAAGGATACCGGCAGAGGTGAATTTTTATTTGACAGTAAAATGATTGAAAATGATCGAAATTACGAGAAAATAAATATTCGATAATGAGTTTGTATTTGACCCTTCCGGCGTGATTTTGTGAGCCAAGCGTCGAATACGTCAGGATGTCGAGCGGGTGATTGGTCCTCACATAAGCCGATCTACTTTGCCATTATAAGTTTCTCACTCCTCTGATTTTTCCGTATTTGCTGGGGTGTCGACAACAATGCCAAGCGGGCATACTGCGGAGGCAGGACACCGCAAAACTGTCCAGATATACGTGTATAATATGGGAAAGGCAAACAAGCGGTGAAGTATTAAAGATTTGGTGAAAAAGGGCCTGACATAGAAAAAGATTTCCAGCTATATATAAAAATGTATACGACACGACTTTTGTAATGTCGTCGCCATTTCTCGGATTAACTTCGAACCGATGGACGAGGACAGACCATGAAAAAGTCTCTCTAGCCGTGGCATGTCTCTATCAAACATACATTAATCATTCGTCACGCGCGTGCTGTCCCAGAAACTCCAATTAAACGTAAAAAATTAATAATTTACCCTATAATATTTAATTAATTTAATAATTTAGGGAGAAATTCTTCTGGACGTTTTTACCATCAAGTTCACTGCCAGGTAAACGGATGAAGCTCCATGTTCCGAATGGCCTGAGTATGAATTTTCGTTGAAGCGACAACTTCGGAAGTAAAATTCAAAAAATGTGTGTTTTTTTTTCAATATATTTTGAGACGTTATAACATTCTCAAACGATGAGATTCCAAAGCTGCATACACCGAGTGGTGCCTGTGCCATCGACACCTGCTAATCTGGCCTGACCATCTGGAGAACATTTTTCGACATATTCATGACAATGCTGGAGCGTCTTAAAAAGTGTTTAGGGATGAGATATCGATCAAGGGAATGGAGTGTTGTACTCTGAGATATGAATCGGACTTAAGTATCTCGGGTATTTGATGGACGCCGTAATGTCTTTGTGGAGTGTATAATGCTTGAAGCATTTTTTTGACGCTGCTTCGTCGATGATGTTGTGCTATTTTTTTAGAATCCGGTCGAGGGCTTGGAAATTAAATTTTTTTCGTATTTTTTGTAGTCCCGGACTTGGATGACGGTTCCAGAAAGCCACGAGGGCCCTGACGCCTCTATTTAGATTAAGGCCAATTAAGTTTTTCACGTATTTTCCGGTATTTTATTTTCTCAATGAATTTAACGAGCCAACGAGGCCCTCAAATTAATCAGCCCGACTTGTGGAAAACTCTGTATGTGAGGACCGATATTGTAGGCCGTTGAAAAGATTATGTATCTGAGCCGCGGGCCAGGCTATTGACGGCGAACGGGATATCGTTACAAATTTCTCCAAAGCATCCTCCTATATATTTGAGTTGAATAGTGCATGTTGGCAAGCGTTTGAGCTCGAATCCGAGAAGGGGCAGTCTCGTCATGCGCCGTCGGCCGAATCACCGGATTAGTCTGCCTGTTGAATGCATCGACGAAACACCCAGCCCACCTTCAAACCAATCCCCCTTATTTCCAATGCGCTTTTATACATTTTTTTCTTTCGTCTCTCAGTTGCTTTTTGTTCACGTTTGCCTTCCGTTCGCTATGAGTGTCGATGATGAAAAATATATATAAAAAACGCCGATGCTCCACACGTTTGGATGTAAAATTGAGACGTACCCGAAGGCGGCATAGAACGACGTGAAAAATAAAACGGAGGCAAACTTTGCCAGACATATTAAAGCTTTCGGATACTCAATACCGCGTGTTGTCATTCATTTTATACAAAATACTTCGGAGTCCTCGCGCCATGTTTATCCTAAGTATAATAAACGTTATTCTACTCTATACCATTCCGAATTCAATGGTGGCTCGTATTCGATACCAGCGGATTTTATTAGCGACCAATGCCGGCCCTGTACTAAATTATTTCTTTACTCAAACTTCTGGAGTAGGCGGAATATTAAAAAAGTCATGGAGGACTTTTGTACATTGAGGAAATATTAAATGAAATTATGAATATTAGTTTATCCGAAAAAAGAATCCAAACAATCCGACTAATTAATGATTTCATTTATTTATCTTTTACTTTTTTATTTTACTTATTATTTATTTTTGAAAATATTTTTTTAAATTATTTTATTATTTCGTGGGCTATTAATAATGAGCGGAATATTTGAAGAGTCATGAAGGACTTTTTTACATTCAGGAAATATTGAATCAAGTCACGAAAATTGGTTTATTCGACGAATTAATGATTTTGTTTATTTATATTTTATTATTTTTATTATTTACTTGATTATTTCGTGGGCTACATTTACGTTGGGAATTTTTTTTTTCAATAAACTGTATGGTAATTTATGGAGAGCGATGGGCAGGAAACGGAACTGATTAATCGAAAATAAGATCGGAGGAGTTTATTCCTTCAAAGGATGCCGACGATTCACAAACTTAATGCGTATCGTCGCGTAGAATCGAGGATTTTATCGTCGACTGGGCGAACGAAATGCTTTCGTCTTTTTTCTCACTCCCCAGCTCGCTTTTTTCTCAATATTACCATCGAAAATGAACCGCGGCAGGTTCGATGCTCGATCGAGCATTGCTTCCATTTTTTTTTTTCGGAAGAGGAAGAACAACTTGATCCGTGGCACATTTTAGTCGAATAAAAGTCTGTCAAAAATGTGAAATAAGCAAAATTATTAGATTATTTCGCAAATTGTCATATTGACGAGTTCGAAAGGTTCACCATCAAGTTCCGTTTCGAATAGGACTCTGGGGCAAGTCTCTCGGACATGAGAGTGCTCCAAGGATCCCGATATAGTACGAAAATGATGTCAACGTAAATGTTTCAATCAGGAAATTGCGATTCGTTTGAATAATCTGAAGAGCCACGATAGATCTGAAGAAATAGTTGGACGTAGATCAGGAAGCTGCGCGAGGCTGAATGTTGACAATGGTCCGGTTCGGAAACGTCGAATGTTAAGTGATGCACGACGGATATTTTTTTACGGTAGGAGAAACGATGATTGATAGCCATTGGAGAATGGTGATCCGTATAATTCGCATACGTAAGGGAAATGCCATTGAGCTTTGTCTGCTTGTCGAAAAACTCAGTCCGGTGATTCTGACATGGATCTTTACTATTCGCATGCGCTTTTTTTCTTCATTCAGGTTGGTTTTTTCCTTTTGGAAAACTGGGAGAGCCGAGTCAGCGGACGCACGTCATTACCTGTCCAATTTCGAGCGAACGAACGGTCCACGAAGATCGGTAGCCTCGGACACGATCTGTTACGCTCCTTCACAGGGAAAACTGATGTTTAACTCTGTACAATTCCAACAATGCTTCCCCGGAGGGAAACTGATCTAGTGACGAGTCTATCCAATGGAGCGAGCCATCGAGACACGGGTCAACGATTCTAGGTCACAAGAGCCATCCAGTAAATCTCGAAAATTGGCCGCTCGTATACAATTATAAAAGTTTTCACTTCTTTCTCGACCCCCATTCAAACAGCTCCGATCGCATCCCACTTCTCATGGCTCATGACCACTCAACGGTAGCTCACTCGCATCAATCATCGTGTTCAATATTTATCAATACGCACTGTACTCCTTAATATGGAAAAACTAAATATTTTGATGAAGATTGAAACGTTGCAGTTTCCTCGTCTCATCCCTCGGAGAGACGATGATGCCTTGCATTTGGAATCATTAACAAGTTGATTCTCCTGTCGATGGTTGAAAACTTGAAAATGACTTGCGAAATATCTGAGTCATCCAGATGCCAAATCGCGACTAATTTTTCAACCATTTTTCGCAAAAGGACCATTTCTAAGTATTTACAAAAAAACGTCAACCCTCCGAGGATGATTTTTTATGGCACCCTGGATCATACTTTTTAGGCGTGAGATATCCCGAATGATCGATTGCAATGATTTAAAAAATTTTAAAATTAAATTTTATTCTCGATAAATGTCTTAATTGAAGAAAAGCTTTTACACTTGAAATTCTCGTGAAAATTTGGATCAGTGTGGTGTTTACGGGTCGACAGAGAAAAATGAAAAATTGATAACAAAAAAGCAACAATACTGAACATTTTTTCGGAATAATACAAATTTTCGCAGTTATTTCCAATTCGTAGGAAATGTGCCGATGTAGCTGGCTTTTCCTCGAAAATTGTGACCCACCGCCTAGATGGCGCATTGAAAGTGAAAAAAAGGACGAGCGATGACAAGGAGCAGGGTGAAGAAGAAGCGTTGAAAGAAAATCGTCACAGGGTGAGGCGAGACGAGTGAGCGAGTCGAAGTAACACAATAACAAATATACACACACCGAGGCCGACTGAAAATTTGTTTTGTCAGAGCGCCGCGCGTGTGCATTAGTAGTAGGACGAGCTCGTTTCACGCCGGCCAAAAAAAGAACGATCCCAGGCGAGGGGGGCGAGGGGGATAGGTCGAATGATGCGCAAACGGGCGGGAGAAATGGCTATGGCGTGACAGCCCAGTGCTGTGTCAAGGGGCGTTGCACACATGCGCGCAACGATCCAACGAGTCAACTTGCCATACACGCGAACCAAGAGAGAAAATATTTTTTCAATCCTCAATGCGTAAATGTTCTCTAAGCTTTTCAAATCCACGGAAACTACCTGCTCCAGTTTTTCTTTCATTCTTTTTCCTTCTTCCAACTTTTCTTCTTGTCCCTTCCGATTGAAACATAACGATGAGCTATATCGCTCTTCTCATTCTTTCCAGTCGTCACACCTAAGTGAACAACGATTCTCTCCCAAATCCAGCCAAAACCTTTCCCAGAATAGGACCGTAAGGAAATTATACTCCCAAGTATTCTATCGACGTAAAAAAAATTATCAATTTACAGTTTTGTGAGTTTTGTGAGTTTGATCAAAAATATAAAAATTTTATTTTTGTAAAATGTACCGGATCCGCCCAAAGCCATTTTTTTTAAACAAAATTTTTGAAAACTTTTTACATTTTATAAATAAAAATTTCGATTCTCGTCATTCAGATTTTCGCAAAAAATTTTTTTCCAAAAAAAACAGACATTGGAGACGTTATTTAGAAAAATCTAATGTCCAGCGTGCTCCAAATTCTTCGGTACGGCTAATAGAGCCATAAGAGTTGAAAATATTGATCATATTTGGTGAATTTTCTACGTTTTCGAAATTTATTTCCCCGATGTCGACACAAAACATCTTTTGTATTTGGCAATACGCATTTCACGTTTTTAGCTTGAATTTTGGTCCAGTCAGTGGAAAGAATTTTTTTTTTTTTCCTTTTCGAAAACGCCAGCCTTCGACATTCGGACCCTCTACAAAATAGATCGCTATTTTGATTGTCCATTTGGCCATAAATCGTCACATCTAATAGTTGAAAAGTTAGTTGAATTGTTGTACGCCCTTAAAAACTTGTCCGAATGTCAACGCGAGAAGATCGAAGACACCGGATTATATTTCATCCCGTGGACATTGTTTCGGTGCCTGCGATTGAGCAGTGGCTGGAAAGAGATTCAGGCGTGTTGGGATTTCATTTTCTCACCGGATTCATTCGATTGACAAAATTGGGCAAAAAAAATGGTTTGACCCGATCGAAGTTACGAGAAAAATTGGTATCACCTTGACCAAAATGCCCAAAGACGTAACGCCTGAATGCACAAAAATCATTGACACAAATTAATGAGGACCGAGCCAATTACAATAATAAAGATTAAGGATGAATCGATAGGGAAAATATTTGGAAAATGGTGATATTAGTCGCACGATGAGAGATCCTCCTGGCTGCGCCACTGAGCCCTTCGTAGAAGCCTTCAAAAATTAAACACCTAGAAAAAAGTTACGACGGCAATCGGAAATTTGGCTGAACGGCAACCGCCAATTTCACAGTCGTTTAAAGAGCGATATTTCAACTTGATTTACGTCCGGGAAGAGCGTCGTATGCTCCTTGGCGCGACTCCATTCGGCATCGTATTCCATGATGAAAATAAAACAAATAGAGAAAAGTACTTGTTCAGTATAAACGTGTGTTTCCAGGTCTCATAATTACTTGCCTTTAAATATCAACAGCTACAATTGGATATTCATGACCTCCCAGTGCACAATTCTTTGTCATAATTTTTAGAAATTTTCAACCAACAATTTCGATCTATTTTCACAATATTTTATCTCTAATCTCGTGTTGCCACCTTCACGGCCAATTATTCGATGAGAATTTACGGAATATGGGGTATTAATCCTCAACCCTCGAGCCTGTGTCGTTTTGGTCCGCTCTTCTTCGGGCATTTCTTGATATTTAATGAAATAAAAATTCATCAAAAATAGGGATATTTTTTCATTCTCACTTAAGAAGTACAGTGTGAGGATTGATCCTGAATTTTTTCAGATTTTTTAATCAATAATTGCGGTCGTGATGGCGCGAAGAGTCCGGGTAACGTAATCAGGGAGTCCGAAAAAACATTCATGGTTCGAGGATTATTCAGGGCAGTGTGAATGACTATTTTTAAAAAATTTTCTATAACTCAAAGTTTGATCGAAAATGATGTGCTTGTTTAAGTTCCAGTTCCGTTTCCCCAGAGTCTCGATTCCATAAAAAAAAAAGAGATGATAGGAAAAAATAAAAATGGTTGCAAAGGGAAGACCTTGAAAATGAAGTTGCTCGGCTGAAGCGAGAAGGCGTTGAGTGTGGAGGCTCGTAGAGAAGAGTCTTGGGTAGACGTCAATTAAGAGAGGTCGAGACCTTTTGTAGTTGGCAACGGCGGGGGGTACTCGAGGGAACTGGTGAAGGGGGTTTGCGATTATGTTTCGAGGCAGAGGACGATGTTATAAAAAAAGAAAAGTCTCGTGGCGTTTCTAGTGCGATAGAGCAGAGCAGGGGGGGTCCGGGGAGAGATACGCCTAAGAGAGTACAAGAGAGGAGCCGGCGTCAAGAGGGAGCCCCAAAAGAGAGAGTGAGAAGTGACGCAACGCTAGAACGCGAGCGACTCAGCATGATGCTAAAATAACCAAATGTCAACATCATCGGGCGTCAAGGGGTTTATGATCGAATTATAGGGAGAGCTACGAGCAGCTCCTGGCGAGTTTCCGCTTTGCTTCAATTACGAAACAATGTCTGTGTGTTACGCGCAGCTGCATGTGCCGCTCTAACCGTGTTCCTTTTGCTCTCTTTCGCTCCCTTTATTTAACACTTTTTATTTCCTTTCGGCCCAACTCCTCTGTCCCACCTTGTATTAAACTTTTATTTGTGGAAAAAAACGCACTCATGGAATTCCAGCATCACGCCATGTGGGTCCATTCCTCGACAACGTTCGATCCCAGAGACTGCACGAGATCACCATCTATTCACATCACCATTGCGTGACGTCGGGACCTCCGCTGGACACACTACTAACCTATACGTTACTAGACTGACCGCCTATGTGCTGGACGCACCGCCAATTTCGCGATCGTACCAATTCCCATTATCTCATGGGCGGCTCGCTCGGACCTTTGCCACTTTCACATCACGCAGCTATTGTTGCTGCATCGCTTTTCGCGACCGAACCGTACATCGGCCATCATTATACAAACGTTACACCTTAACTCACTCCATTTTTATGCTAATTCACACATTCCCCCATAGGACTCATTATTTTCCTTTAATTAACTCTGTCTCTCTCGCTATTTTCGTTGCACTTTTTAAAATGATTTTTATTTTATTTTGCTTCATTGTTTATTTCTTTTATTTTATTTTATTTCATTTTATTTTGACGAACTCATATAGTTCGCGTATTTAATTTTCCTATTAGTTCGTACTTTTCGGATTGGATTTTCTGCCGGAAGAGAAAATAATATAAAAAAAAACGTAATGTGGCATCATAGTTCGCCGATACTTTAATTTCGAAAATTCGAGATGAGGTTCTGTGACTGATCCATCACCTCAAAGAAAAGGATCGATCGCTGCTAGGCGAGGTAAACGATTTTTCAATGAGTTGAATCGTTCCATATAGTATCGTAGTCGTTTGAAGGAAAACCGTAGACAGCCGTCGTCGTAATTTAACGACTTGAAGTAGTGAGATAGTTTTGGAAGATGGGAGAGTCAGTGAGGATCTCCGGTTTCTCAGGAGTCGTGGCTCATGTCGTGGAAACGTAACGATCTTTCCAGCAACGGAAAAAGATGTACGGAAATCCCTTGGTAGAGCCACGCGGAGTTGTGTAGATTGCCGACAGACATCAGAGGCGAGACTGCTTGCAATCCAAACAAACGCGACAACCCAAACGCCGCGTTTTATTATCGACGAAGCAAACTTTTATTACGTCCCGGACTCGTTTTGATATGATCAACTCGGGAAACGACTCCCGTGGCCATGCGAGACTTATACAAAGCAAATCCCGTACGTGTTATCGCCAACTTTGATGAATGCCGACTCCACCGATCGTTATACATTCCTCCATTACTCTCATCCTTCCACATTCTTCATAGCCAACTACTTTTCAATTAATATCGGGTAATGCAAACTTTACGTGACATTTGCACATTTTTCTTTCCGCTGAATTCGAGAAACTAAAATCAACGTGACTGAACGAATCGAATCAAACGGACGATCGAGATCTTAAATATTAAATTTCTCGAAATTGGCTCGACGGATTTTCTTCGTCCAGAGACCATTGGAGAAGATAAAAAATGGTAGAAAATTATAATTTAATATGAGATTTTTGTCTCAACTGGTCTCGCCGGGAAAACGATGTGAAGTTTTCCGTGAGGGCCCGAGACAAGAGAGCATAAGAGTGAACAGGAATCAGATCGCAGCATGTTCAAGTATCGCTCGGGTATAAAATCTTTATCATGATAAAAATGTGTCATGTCAAAAGTGAATATGAATCCGATGCTTCGATATTAAGACGATGGGGTATGGAAGGAGTGACCCTTTCGTCAACGGGGGTGAAGTAAAATAAAGAGAATTGTACCGGGTGCACGTAACGATGTTGCACTTAATCATGTCGACGATCCGTAACACTCGCGCGAATCGTTAATAGATGTACTGTACTTTTTACACGGTAAAGTTAGTGCTAGCCATTGAATGGGGTAACGCAAGTCGATTATTCGTCGAGAGCACACCCTCCTCGTGTTATACGCGCTGCGTTTAAAAAGCCAACGAAACTCCGTGTCCCGTCTCTTATAATATCGAGTGATTTTTGACAAATGTAGTCGAGCCAGAGACTGACTTCGGTTGGCCATGGAAAAGGAAAGGAAAAGAGTGAGCAACGAAGAGAGTAAAGAAAGAAAAGATGTCACACCCTTTCCTAGGCACTGCGACAACGAGCAAAAAAAAATAACGACAATAACAAATTAACCCTCAGTCCCTGGTCACACCCTCGCTTTGCCCATTTTCTCCCTTTAGAGACTGCAAATTTATACAAGGCAGCTCAAAGTTTCTGCTCAAATTTATCCGAATAGAATTTATGGAGCAGCCTCTACATGAAAAAGTATCTCGAAAACACCATCTCGCTACTGGGCATAACTGGCAAGTCCTGCCTTTACAGCAAGCACAGAGGATGCAGCCCCATAGAGCTGCGGAGCTCTCGAGCCCTTTCATTCTTTCAGTTCCTTGATGGATGATCGTACCAGGTGATGCACCCTCACCATTCAACACCCTCGTTTAAAGCGTGATACACTTTTTTCCCTTTATACTATCGACTGACTCTTTAGCTCGCTTCTAATAGGATTCTCAGCATACTGATGTTATTCTGTATAATATACATTTCATCTTTTTTTCTTTTCATCATTGTTCAACCCTTTGTATTTCCAACAGAGACGGAAAAGTCCGCTTATTTTGACCTAAACTGATTTGTTATGACTCTGAAGTTTGCAACGTTGAGATTCAACAAAAAATGGCTTTTCCATTAAGTATTTATTGAATTTTGGAAATGATGGCCATTTCTCGTGGTCATTCAGTTTTTGAGTGCCAAGAGCGAATCGTTTTATCGTCTAGACTAAATATTGTAAAGTAATTACGAGCTCTGATAAAGAAAAAACAGATTTCTGATGCTATTCAAAATGAAAATATTTCAAGTCTAGTTTGAAAAATTGAAAAATCAACATTTTTATCATTTTATCATTTTTTCGATATCGAAATATTGTCGAGTGTTAAAAAACGATTTAATTTGGACTTACGAGGCAACTAGACGGACCGGAAATGTGACGTTCATTGTTGCGTTGATGTTTACGATGGAATGGATTCAACTTTTAGTTTTGCCTAACGTAACGTGATTATAATGAGGAGGATGATTAATGGGTACTTGCTAACACAGATTTAATCCTAGAAAATTAGTCTCGCTGTCCTTAAACGGGGCGAACGACCACAAACAGATCGCACAGTCACCGAGGCGTAAATAAACACTGCTAGTGCAGGTTTATGGTATTACATGGATTTTCGAATAAAACCGAATGTGTATAGGCGATTGTACATAGGTGACGAAAAGTTTTTGAGGATAAGCGATCCCTCCCGCTGCAAGAATCCATTATCGTCATTAAAAAACGATCCAACATCGAGCCGGCGAGCTTGTCCCACGTTGAAAAGACGAAACATTGGGAAACGATCGACACAGCGCGTAATTTTTTTTTTCAAAAAAAAAAAGACAATTTATTGAAATTTTTTATATTATTTTTGTATCGCTGTAGAAAAAAAATTGCCAGAGACTTTTTTTGATGCTCTAAGATGGTGAGAGTTGAATAAAGAGTCGAAAGTACCTGACGGACTGGTTGACATATTTGCATGTGATTTGTAAGAGCTGGTCATGGGAGTGATGTCACGAATCGTTTTCTCAAATGAGCTTGTTCGTTCGTCATGTCAAATTGGACTTGAATCCGAGCAACAGAAGGTTCGAATTGTTTGTTAGGGGACGAGGAAATTCGAGCCGACGGGCTTGACTTAACAGAGCACCTAAACACTCTTTATTTCCCCAATTCTCGTTTTAATCAACGCGTTAGGCAGTCTTTGCTCGACGAATCTTTTCATTCTCTTTCCGACACCCTTAAGCCTTTGTACTTTTATGGAACAGGCTCCATCTTTTGTTCTCTATAATCAGCCCTTACACCGATCCTCTTGTTTATCATCTCATTCGACTTTTTACGACTTACCATTTTTAATTAGTATTTTAGTTAATTTATTTGCTGTTAAGTATTTCGCTCTGATTTTCTCCTTATCGTCAGAAAAAATGACGCTGTGTCAATGGCAAAAGTATAATTACATTTTTCGCTATAATAGCGACACGAAAATCAAATAAAAATAAATTAACTAATGAATAAAAATAAAAAAAAAATTTTTTGTCTATAATACGAATTTTTGTTTGAAAAATGGTCCGAAAATTATTTCCGGTTACACGGGGACGTGGAAATTTTCAAGAATTCGGGATATTGATCGTAATTGCCTGCTTTTGGGTCACGGTGAACTGGCAGTTCGCGGCGTCTCGATTATACGGTTACTTTAGTTCCGTAAATGAAAGAATATACCGAAAACCACGGTCGAGCCGAGGCCCCCGAGTCTGCGGTAAAACAACGAGCAACCATGCAAGAGGATACCATTATTTATATCTGCGTCAATTACACTGGCCACCAGTCCGTCGAGATAAACCGGCAGCAAAAACCGCACAAAGGATCATGCCCGGCAGGAATAGCAGTTGACCGGTTTCTTCGTTCTTTCTTTCATCATTTTTTTCATTCTCATTGACCCCTTGTACCTCCGAGTGTTCTTGTCAGGAGAATTCTCCAAAGAATTCGTTATAAAACGTGCGGAATACTATTTTTCCAGTCGAAAAATGTTTCGTCGTATTGAAAACTCAAAAATTATGTACAAAATATTCAATGGCGCCATTTAAACTCGCGAATCTTTTCCAATCACACGAAATATGGAACTGGAACAAAATACCCATACAAATATAATAGCGAGGAGTCATTTGGAATTTATTTTTCCCTGCAATCCTGGTCCATTTATCCGCGGCAATAATATTTATTTTTTATTTATATTGTCAATTCCAATAATGACGAAATTCAATCAACAAATTCGTTTTCTTGCATTCCTCGGTCAAATGGACTTGGCCTCGATTTTTTTTTAGGAGAAGGCCGCACGGAGAGAAAACAAATGTTGCGTTGCGACAGCGTACGCCACGCTACTGGTACATATTTTCTTTGTTAATATCCGGCTATCCGCGTGTCTGCTCGCGTAGCCAAATTCACTTGTCACCGTAGCAAAAATTTTGCTCCAGCGGCACAGCATTTGCTACTCCGACAAATCGATTTGCATTTTTCGTTCCTGTAGCAAATATTATTTTGCTACTATAAGGAAAATTATGCTACGGGTGCTTAAGGCTTTGCTGTTGTAACTAAAAGACTTTTAACGTCAAGAAATTCCACCGTGTAGCAAATAATAGATCGCCATTGGATTGGCTCATCCTCAACAACATTCTGCTGCATTAAGGGCGAACATAAATTTAGCAGCCAAAAAAATGTTTTTTTATCATCCATATTTTTTTCGTTTTTCAACACGAACCATCGTACTTTTTTTTTTTACAAACGTTTGTTCATCGCGGTGAGGGATATTTTAATATCAGCGTCTTTCTGCTCGGGAATTAGTTTCACGTATACGCGTTTGTCTCGTGATCCTTTAGCTTTAGTATTTTATCTTATTCGATTCTCAAAATACGATCCTCGAACCTCTGGTGGTCTCCTTTTCTTCCTCAGCCTGGAAACCGCAGAGGAAGTCTCTCGTTGGGGTATCCATTCAGACCGGCGGATAATTTGATATCGATACGGTAACTTGACACCGATTGGACATTGAGCAAAGTTTTTCACTCCGTATTGACCATTCTTCTGCTCTATACGGGATGCCTATACGATTTTGTCAACACTCCTGTATCATTTTTTAATCGCAAGTTCCCATTTTCGATGGAGCTTATGGGGGACCATAAAGGTTTCATGGTTTTCATGCGAAATTGTTTAGTCAACGATAGCTGAATGGCTCAAGACTCTAGTAAAGGCCAATAAGTCTGTTGCGTTTGGCGAGACGCAATCCTAAACTGGCAGCTTCGCCTCCCAAGACAATTGGCGATATGGTTTTTTTTTCTTTTTTTGGATTCTGAGATTTGGCAATCCGAGTCCAGAGTCTGAGATGATTTTTCGGACCCCCTGTACATTCCTCCGTGTATTATGTATCCATTCTCTTCGAATTCTTATTGTTCTTGTTGGTCCAGTCAACGCCTCGATGTTGGAGACCCAAGATGCGACGATGAACTCGTTCGTACAACCACGAACAAGATTTCTGAGACTTGTTACACGAATCCGGCGGAATGTTTTCGTGCCATACATTCTTTCTCCGGATAATCGATCGAATATCGTAATTTCCTTAATGTCAATTTTCGAACAACAAAAAATAGCAATTGTTGCGGACCCTCACGATTCTTGGACAAAAAAATGTTTGGATGTTGAGATAAATGAGCCTCCTGAAGGGATACCCTGTGTGCAAAGAAATCATTCGAGACTTTGGAACGTCCAAATGTTTTTTCTTAAAAAAATGGCTTTTTCGAGGGCAGTCAAAAGACGAAAGGTAATGGGCAATGGACGAGGCTCGGACCAGCTGCATGAACGTAAGCTCATCTGTGTCTAGTCGTACACGAGACCCTTGACGCGCGGACCTTTAGTCAGGCAATCCATCTGGCGCGTGCGTGACCTCTTTGTATTATCTTCATCCTGTATGCCACGTCAAAAATCCTGAAAACATTTTTTACGATTATTTACATCCGCTTAGGCCTAGTGCTGGGTTAAAACAAAAAACGCAAATGATACACGCAAATGATACACATTGAAAATATTAAGAAATTTTTCAAGTTCGGAGTTGCTACTGCACATTTTTTTCAACAAAAATTTGACGATTAATCGATCACTAAAAATACGAATAAATCAATCGATTTTTTAAATCACAGTGTACAGTCCGAGCTGCTCCAGAATATCATGGGACTACCTCACTGCGTACTCATCCAGAAGAATATTTCTTCCGCAATGCATGGGCCAGGACCATAAGCGATTGGGCTATATAATATTTTTTCCTTCCCTCTATTAATCCCTCAATTTTTATTTTATCATTTTTCTGTGCCAGAAAATATGGAGAAAAACCGTGGCAGCGACTGGACGCCCCGTAATTTTCCGATGCGAAGTCCTCGGTTTAGAAAAATCCTATTCAATAGGAATTAGGATGCGTTGCGTAGGGTTCGAATTTCCCAATGGTTTTTGCCTCGCTCCAGATGGAAGGATCGATATAATTTCGAATAATTCCATTGATGCTCTTTGATCAAACTTTTTATATGGATGCAGCGTCCATACGTGAGCACACACACACGAGCATGAAGGTGCGGATTATATGGTCGATTTTAAAATCATTTTGTCTCCTAATTTTTTTGGAACTCGGATAATTTTTTGTTAAATAGTTTAGTGAGGAATTGAAGCGACGGAATGCAGAGTGACGTTTCTGCCGAGCGTGTTGAATGAATTTTTCAGCAATATTGCGCAAATAAATGACAAAATGGCGAGCCCAAACGTCCGTCCATTTTGTTTGGATTTTTTTGTTGTCTGTCAGATCTTCGAGGGACGACAAGCACCTGGTAGGAATGTTCGCCTCCTCTCGATCAATTGAAACACGTAACGTGAATGTAGAATTATCAGTTGGTACGTCAAAAGGGACAGAAAAAAGAGAATGCAGTCGCGGCGTAACTGAAACCATTCGCTCTTCTCTAGAGGGTTGTGCGATCCATCAAAGAGATTTTTCCTTCGGATATTGCTGTTTTTTTTTGTTTTCCTTGTTGTAGTTCGCGTTACCGGCCCTCGAGTGCATTTTTAAGATGTGCTTGACACGAGAATAGGGTGAGTTGAAAAGCAACCCCAACACGTGTCCCGTAAACATCCTTAAGCCCCGATTTCAAGGGGTTCTTCGTCTCTCGACCAATCACGATACAAACAAGCCTTGTAGCGTCAGAGATGCGTCGAGGTAATTAGCCAATGGGATTGCAGCCTTAGCAACCCTTGTGGAACCCCCACGCCCCTAAACTAGCCCCCCAGCCAATCACGAACGCCTACAGTATGTGACTGCTTCACATACTTACACAAAGGGCATAGGGGTGGCATGAAATAGGATCGTCACAGGGACCAGGGTAAAGTTCCATCGTACATAAAATAAATAATTAACCGATGGCTGGAGTACCCTCTGCAGATATGAGAACGTAACACGAAACTCCAACCATCTTGTTATACAAAATCGACCCCGAGCCCCTTCTATTAAACACACGAATGAAAAAAAAAAAAAAAAAAAAAAAAAATACACTCGGAAAAAATTTAAAATCAATATATGTGAAAAAAAAACAAACACTACAAAAAAATAAAAAAAAAAAAAAAAACAAAAAAAAAAAAAAAAAAAAAAAAAAACCAAAAAAAACAAAAAAAAAAAAAAAAAAAAAAAAAAAAAAAAAAAAAAAAAAAAAAATCCACTCGGAAAATGTTTAGATTCATTATATGTGAAATAAATTCGATCGCTGCGAAAAAATCGTAGTGATAACGTCACTGACAGAAAAGACTTTTGTCAATAATTCAATATTACCATTTTTTCCAATAAAATTCCGAGGCTCATCTTATTTTACATCGTTAAATTGTGTAAATATTCAAGGAGTAATCCATTATTAACTCCACGTTATGGAAAAAGAAAAATTTGATCCCCGAATTATCGAGACACTCGGGGATTTAATAAGAAAACCTTCAAGGGTTTGAATTTCATTACATTTTTTCAATTTACAGAATGAATTCTCGAATTATTTCGGATTTCGTTATCAACTCGAGATTCGACCTGGTTCAAGACTCACAAGCTCCTATAATTTTCGAATATCCTCGGAAATTCTTTCATACGTAAAAAAGTAGCTCAGGGGTGGAGGGATAATAAAAAAAATACGAGGAAAGGTTTTCAAGGAGACAAAAATGCAGTGAAGAGATTTTGCGGAGATAGAGATCGCAAGGACTAAAAAAGGCCGGAGGACTAGGAGGAGATATCGAAGGGAAGGCTCAGGAATTTTCTCAAGAGAACATTATAAATAGAAGAAGTGAAAGAAAATTTGACAGTGTCTACGGCTCGGAAGGTTGAGCACAATGGCGCGAGGAAGATGCGGCGGAAACGACTGGTATACATTCGCACCGTTTCTATTAAATTATTCTCCATGTAATTCACGCATTGATCCTCATACAGGTCGTCCCAGTCGATTCCTACAAAAGAAACTCAAATTTTCTTAAAAAAAACAATCCAACCAATATTTTAGAAATTTGATGTGTTTTTAAAAAATTCGATTTGTTCGATCGAAACGTTTCTTCGATTCGAGAGCGAAAATCGGTTGATTTTTATTTTTTAAGAGATCGCTCTCGTAATGTTATTATTAATAAAATGAAAAATAAGAGCCAAAGTCTCTGCAGCATGGTTGAGAAGTGCTGAAAGGGTGGTTGAGACGTCCGCCCTTTAACCCCGGCCGGTTGAACAAGCTCTAATGCGAATCTGGGCTGCGCGCGCCTCGTTCCGCGTTTTTTCTCTCATATTCGGCCATCGGATTGGTCGATACGAATCAATCAATATCTCAGCAACGCCTCGATACGAAACGAAAAGGGACAGAGATCGTTGCGCTCTAGCAAAACATTCACGAAGTCGCGATCCCGATAGTCTTCGAATGCACATTTTGAAGGACGCTGTACATGTCTCCGCAATGTCTTTTGCCTGGTCCTCCTTGCTGTAACGCTTTCACGAGTGTTTAGAGTCTCGCTCAATGACGTGCATCCTCGACTCAGAAATCTAAGCAGAGAAATAGGAAAAAAAAGGAATCTGCTTGGATATCGATAGCTGCGTCCAAAGGACAGATAGAATCGTACATAGACGTTTTATGTACTCGAACAATATAATTCGTTTGTATACACCGGTAAATAGATACATTGAACGTATCGCTTTACTCGGACTCGGGTTAATCCGCTTACCTGAGGCATAATCAGAGAGCTCGGGCTCTTGTCGTCTTAGCTTTTTTCCTGAGGCGGCTCTCCTACCGTGCGTGTTTGTCGGCTCGTATTGTTACCACGTTTTGTGAGAAAACAGCATTTTCGTCGCTCGAGGTGGCGTCGAAAACAGACTTAACTTATCGCTCCGTCGTAATAGAAAAAAAATACTTACTCTTAATCTCCGTGAAGTGCATTCGATAAATAAGCACATAATTCCGAAAAAATCGAGACTAATCTCTTCCCCTGTACTCACTAAATCGAAGCCGAATGACAAAATCTCGTTTTAGTCTCGTTACCCAAATCCACCTGTAGATACCATACTGTTTTTTTTCGACACTCCGCTCCTTATTTTCATCCATAAATTTGCCTCATTTTTTTAAATTTTCCTCAATGCCATGCATCGCTTGGATTTTTTGTTTTTTTTTCCAGTATTTTTAGTGAATTTGCTTTCGGTAAATTAAAATATTTGTGCATTTTCGGCGGAGAATTCCCAAAGTTGTCATGACGTTGAAGCTGCATCGTTGGAATGCAACGAAATTCATTGATTTATTCAATTTTTTGTTTAATCTGAGCTAAAAATAAAACGGCAGTTTCGGCCTGTGAACATTTTTGGAAATAAAAAATTAAATGCCAAAAAGATTTTGACGCGATTCCAAAAATAAAAAAAATGGTCAATCGATTAAATATTTTTCGTTGAACTCCAACGGTGGAAACTTCAGCGCCTTAAATTATCTTTCGGTGCGTTTTATCCGCTGCCTCTTAAATATTCAGTCTTTGCTCCGTTCTATCGCAAAATATAAATATTCGTAATGATTTTGAGAATTATGCGGAACAGCATGGCCCCGAATAAATAGCTTGCAGGTATCCGGGGGCCTCGACAAGAAAGAATCAATGAGAAAAGCCTCGCGTGAATTTTGGTGATTGAATTTGGGAAACGATTTGCAAAAAAAAATCGAAGTAGGCTTGATAAGAATTTTAAGCAGATGTATCGGACAATCCAGTCTCCGTCCCATCGAGATAGTGAGGAAAATGTGTTTTTTTTCTTCTTTTTACATTCATACATCGCTTAAATCGATGTGAAAAGCGTCGGCTCAGCAGGCTGTCGGAGCGAAGGGTTGACACCCTTCCCCGCACGAGGAGACAGCGCGCGTAATCCTATGAATACAAAATCCCGAAGCAAACACTTGGCACGCGCACTCTGTATTTTTTATGTCTCCAATATTTCACGGATTAAGGGATAACAAACGAAAATTTCGTTACTCCGCATTTCACGCTCTTACGAAGATTGAGATCGATCGATTTTATTCCGAGACTCATACGAAGACCTGCATGAAATAAAACTGCCGAGATTCCTTGCTCGGGGCGTGAGGAACGAAAAAAGTCCGAACGCGTTCCTTTAAGTCTCAAAATCGTTGAAGTTCCGAAAAACCCTAATCGGTCATTTTTTTTTTTAAATATTGAACGTGCAAAAATCGTTGAGGCAAAATTCTCTCAACTCTTCTGCTCGTGCAAAAATCAAATGTCCACGAGCAACTTTCATCGATTATTTTTTCTCACCCCTAGAAACCTAAGCACCGACAAAAGACGTGATACGAAGAGAATGAAAACATTGATCGATGACCAGCGAGAAATTTTATCTATAATTAAATCGTCCTCGCCGTTTTCCCATTTTTTCGATCTCCAGTTTTTTTGTCTCAGTCCCTACACTCGTCCAGGGGAAAGAGAGTCTGCAAAAAAATAAAACGAAGTGACCGACGTTGGCCAGGACCCAGGAAAAATCATCCAGACCAAGTTTTCATTATCGATTATTAATAATTGTGTGTTGTATGTGTATTTTATGAATATATTTTTTTTTTTTACAAAAGCGGCGAGGCCGTTTGCGCTTAGGCCTCGATAATGTGACACGAAGGATACACAACTTCGATGCCGGCATTCGAATCAATTGAACGTAATCATTTAACAAGCTCGTAACAAATACAGATTAAAAAAACAAACAAACAAAAACGTAAAGATTGTAAGATCATTTGAGAAGAAAGACAATGATTCGTCATTTTCGTTTCTATGTATATTTTTAGGATCGATTCTAAGATTAAATTGCATCCACATTTTTTTCCATTTCACGCTTCATTCGATCGTAACAATTCGCCTTCTCCGATGTCCCATTATTTATATATACGTGCTCGAGTGTGTATTTACATCGATTGCTCTCGTTCCTTTCATTTCTCACATTCGTTTTTTTCCCGGTTATTTTTCATTTCATACATTTGTGTACAGGTTTTATTATTAAAATGCAAAGGCCATCAAAGTCACACGGTTCATGAGGTCAGAATGAGGTCGGAGCTGCGATCGCCAAAAAGATATTTCACTCACGATATTTTTTCTAATTTGCCATTTCGCTACTTTTTTTAAATAATTATCGATGGCAAATTTCTACTGCAAACGAGTCAGAGTGGGATTTTCTTAAAGGGATTGATTGAGACATTGATCGATATTAAAATATTGAACCTCGAGATATTCTCATTTATCGACTCCATTTATACATGCGTTTTCCGAAATTTAAAGTTACGTCTAAGTGCAAAATTACCATTCATGTTTTTAAAAAATATATTTTGGACGGAGTTTTCGAATCAATCCAGCAAGTATGAGGCTTTCGAGGATAACTCGTGATGGAAAAGAATAATATTTCACGAAAAAAATGACATCTCAAGTATCATTAATTTTTTTATAAATCCTTGAACCTGAATTTATGAATCCTTGAACTTGATAATTCCTTTTCTTCTTTGCCCTTACACTTTTTTTTGGAAATGCGCCAATTATTGAGAATCGGATTATTCGGACTTTTGACGATATTCAAAAAACGTGAATCTTCACAGGTTTTTCGGGCTTTTTCTCTCTAGTGGAGGTCGTGCACATTTTTTTCAATATTTTATTCGACGACATTTTTTCAATAATTTTTTTAATGAAATTTTTTTTTTTTCTTTTGTTTAACTCAACTCGTTATTTCGTGCTGGATATTTTTTATGATTTTTTCTTGGTTTCGATAAATTGGGTCCCTGCGAATACTCGAATTTATTATGCAAATTTTTGTTTCATCTCTAACGTGTATATTCTGGTCGTAAGAGAGAAATTAATCCTCGTATGGAAAATCGAGGGACGACAGATTTTCTAGAATAACAAATGACAAATTGTTGTTCATCGTTTTTTCCCGAATATTTTTGTCGACCTTGACAAAACATTTCCTAGTATCCCTTGACCACGGGGCTAAGGAGGTACTGTGATATTATTATTAATATATTTTCCTTGCAAGAGGTGCAGGATGCGATCGGAAAATTGTAGCGACTTCAAAACGACGTTAACTCACACCCAATGAAATTGGTTTCTCTCGATTGGAATGCCCGAAGAATCTCGAAATTTCAGAGGGAGTGAAAGATTTTGTGTTCGTGCAATGAAAAATGATGATGCGTGAGTATGAGAAGTTCGTATACGGAAGAATCGAAAATACTTGATAGTTTTCGACTCAATAAATAGGAAAATGTCGTATAAGTTTGAGTATCAATAAAAAATATTCCGATTTTAAAGAATCACATTTATTATAGAACACTCGAAGCACCAATCGATTATTGAGATATTCACAAACAATGGAAAAAGAAGAATTCATTCTTATTTCCATTCACTACTAATGCCTCGTTTTGTTAAGTTTTTCGTTCATCACACGAAGGCTCAAGATCCATTTTTTTTTTCAATTCTGGAGGCAAACGTAGTCGCATTAAAAAACTTTTTGTCGGTCGAGATAAAAAATGTGATACGCTCAAAATTTCGATCTTAAGAGCGTGTCCTTCAATAATAAAATTATAGGAACCGAATTTCGATCAGATTTCGAAGTTCGTAACGCCAATTTTCGAGACGATCGCATCCAGATTCTTAGACAAGAGGTTGCATTTTTTTTTCAGTAGGAAAAATTTTCTGGACTACTAATTCAATCACCAGAGAGAAAATTTATCCAAGAGATTTTGGTTGACTTGCTTCTACGATGATAACCGCACGTGGCGACGTTTATACTCAACTGTTTTATTTCCATTTCCTTTTCAGGGACTTAATGATTATTATTATTTATATTCGAGATGAAACAATATAATGATTGATGGAAAAATACATTTCGTTTTGCAGCTGTTCTTAAACACGATCAACTGCGAATTATCGATTATTACTTAGATTTACAAGTTGCCACGGGCATCGAATTATTTATAAGTGTTTAGTCTGTCTTTCGTGTTTTTTAATTTTATTATTATTATTATTTCTTGGTTAATCGGTTCATTGTGATATTGGCAAGGAATTTATTTCAATTATTATTTTTTTGTCTTTTATTAGTATTAGGACATTAGGTCGCAGCTTCCATTTCCTATTTCACTCATATTTGATCGTTCAGTCGTGGTTGCCATTTTCAAAGCATTTTTTGAGCGACGGACATTTATCGATTAACACAAAATCCGATAACGCTGCACAAACTCTTTATCCTCACGGAGGGCTCGTGAAATATGGCATTTTGGGCGAAAACAAAACGTGCGAAAAAACTGCACGCCAAATTTTGAATCTTGCTCGAATTATGCTTCTCATTCACTCACTACGAATTCCTTATTCTTTTCAGGGTGTCCAAACATCGGTGCATCGGGATTGCAAGCAAATTTCTGCACAAATTTGTGGAGAAAACTCGAATTTTTTCAATTTTTATTATAAAAAATCGATAACGATGTGAAAATGTCTTTCGGAAAAATTGAGACGACAATGATTTCCATGAATTTATGAGACTGGATTTTTTTCGTTATTTGTTGGTGAATATTTGATTGAAATTATTCATTAAATGCTTAGTCGTGTGTAAGCGACTGAAAACGCACAGTGTCGAGGTCAACTCGAAGGTTGTTCAGTCGAAATGCTCCGAATCGGATGGAATGGAATTTCTGTCGGAAAAGTTTTCTTGTCGTACATTAGCAATGACATAAAACTGGACAAGGACCTTTCTCCACAGGATTCGATGACTCGTTGGACACCTTGAATGATTTTTCTTCTAATTTGTCAGATTCTAATCCTTTTCGATAACTTGTATTGGTTCACCGAAAAAAGAGCGATAAATATGACGGTTAACAACAACAAAATCACTACGTATAACAAGAATTAACATGTGCTTGCATTTTTTTGTTTTCCTTTTTTTTTTGCGAAAATGTTTGGAATTTCTCGGAAAGCTTGCACTCGTCGCTTCATTCCCCGGCGATTTTTCTTCATTCATGACAAAATGTTTTGGAATTTTGTTTTTTTTTTTTTTTAATATTTTGCATCCTTTTCTGTATTTTTTGTTGTTGCGATTTCTCGGTTGTTCGATTCAACATTAATTTGTTCGGTCAACGCGCGAGCCAAACGTTGAGGCATGATTTAACAAAAATGATAAAACCCTCATCAGGTACACCAATTTTTTCAAATTCACCTCCTATCAGCACCGGGGTTTTGGGATCTGAATCGAAGATTTTTGAATTGCCTTGGTGAGGTCATTCCAGCGATCCCATCATTATTGACAGCTCCCGAAAAGAAGCACCCAGCTTACCTGGAATCGCTTGCTTCTTCTGGACTAGACCACGCATCGAGGCAAGCTTGTCGTAACAGGAGAAGCACTTGTGATATCTGCGACATAGGAAACAATACATCACAGTCTAATTAGCACCGTTGAAAAAATTGAGGAAAATAGTGTTTGCGGACGATTTGAAGCATGCAATTGTCAAAACTAATTCCAGAATTTTCATGTGCTGTTGCTTATTTGTTTTTCCGAATTATTCATTTATTTACTTACCGTTCCTCACGCGAAACGTCAACCCCGATGGTCTGTATCGGAGCTTCGACGTTCGACTTAATAACTGGCGCAAAGTTTCGAAGAATCAGCCTTAAGGCCGTAATACCAACGGTCACGTACCTAAAAACAGAAATAACGCTATCCTCAATAATTGCACGCATTTTTTGCTAAGTAAGCGAACCAGACTATTCGTAGAGCCTCGGCATTTCAGGGACAATGGAGTCCCTGACAGTAGAATAAAGTTTACGAAAAATTGCCGTAACATGTTACAACGTTGAGGAAAAATGTCGAGACTAAAAAAATGAGACAATCTGGTCTAAAAATGTAGTGAGCTAACAAAGTGGCCCCCGTGAATGTGGTTCACGTGTATCGAACACAAAATTCATTGCTCCCATTTCGATTGGACACGGACGATTTGGGGATGGAGATGAAGGAAACCCTTTATCGTTGACGGGAGGCGCGAGCGTGCCAAATCCGAGCGAACCTCGCACAACGGCCCTGTTATTTATTGGGATCGTTAAATCATAATAATAAAGGGTTCTGAACGAAACTACAGCTTAATGGTGGGTTAAAATTGAGATCTGCGAATCCAGGAACCGTGTGGCCGCCACAGATCGATGAGAACGTCAGCAATATTATAATTGCAAAATTATTTCTAATCATTATTTAATTACAAAAATGTTCTGTAAAAAATTATTTTCCAAATAAAACGTCGCTTATTTTTCTTATTTTCATTTTTTCTTGTACGGTCCTCAACGGATGGTCTGTAAAAATGAGAACTCGTGGTTTTTTTCGATAAACGAGAATTTCAGAATCGATCGAAAATAGCGATTCGGTTTTTTGACTCAAATTCGAAAAATTCAAACGCTAGTCGTGAAGTGTGATCAGAAAAGGCTGAGCATTATTTAAGAGGGCACGTGCCCTCCCTGCTCCTTTGGTATTATGGAGGAGGGCGCGTAAATAGGCTTCGAAATTCATTGGTAAATTTTTTCTCACGGCTCAAATGATGTCGTTTCGATTCCGTGACGAACTCAGCGTGAAAACGACCAGCAAATATGCAAACTCAATCGCGCTTGTTCGAGGCTCGCTTGTTTGAATGTTTACAGGCCAATTTTGCATGGAGGTCACATTGGTAACGTATGAATATGCCTATGCATAAAGCAACATCGAAGCGACCGACGGATTTTTCGATCCGGGGTTGAAAATTTCGACCTAAAAAAAATTCTACTTGAAAATGTGACTGGCGGGATAAAAATTGATTCAGGACATTCTCCGGCTATCAAATCACAATTTTCACGTATTCGACGGGAATCTGTAAAAAAAACATGACAAAACATTTTACAAAA
This sequence comes from Campopleginae sp. 14b, assembly GCA_030522525.1. Taxonomy (NCBI): domain Eukaryota; kingdom Metazoa; phylum Arthropoda; class Insecta; order Hymenoptera; family Ichneumonidae; species Campopleginae sp. 14b. The sequence continues at coordinate 163,269 of JAPYYS010000128.1, forward strand.
TTGAATAAGAAGTGGAGAAAAAAAAAATTGCAGCCATATCGATGATTATTCAGTGGCTGGCCAAGTGAGCCAATAGCAACACAACCAAAACCATAGTCAGTGGCGAGCCATCACGAAAAAAAAGAAACAACACTGAACAGCTGCAAGGCGCCTGACAATTAGCCGAATTCATTTTTACGGTATTACAAACAGGTAAGCACGAAGCATGAAACGGGCTAATTACGAGTTTCCTGCTCATGTCAGTTTGGAATTGACATTTTTTACGTGACGTTATAATTGATCCTGTTTTTTATATCCCGTATGTTATTCTCCGTATCCACGTTCATTACTCTATGCTGCAAATTCTGCATTTTGGATACTCACTATTTTAAATTTCTATAGATAAAAAAAAAAAAATTTTTTTAAATTATTTCTTTAATAATTTTTTTTCATCAAATATAAAGCAGAAGGTGAAGAAGGCCGATCCTAGTACACCGGTTGAGAGTTAGTTATCGTGCACTCAATGCATCGGACTTATGGATGATAATAAAATTTATTTTTGTTAGGAATTCCGGAGCAGACGTCAGTTTTTTTTCTAAAACTTTCTTCACATTATTGGAATAAAAAATAATTATCAATTAATAATGATCTATTGACGATTATTGTCATAAATATTCTTCATTTGATTGAGCGTTATGTGCTGCCCCTGAAATTAGCGGTTCGAATGGTAACCGGACATACTCGATAAATCGCGGGGCAACGGAGTGTGACTAAACAGCAGATCGAATGGTCGTGTATACCTCTGCGTCCTGCCCGTACACGCCCCATATTTACTTGTCCCCAGTTCGAGTCGAGGTTGTCCTCGTTATAAAAGGGCCCAAGTCTTGAAAATATATTTCATTGGATCCGACGGAAAAAAAACGCTTTAATAAAAACGTCGCGATCATAATTTCTGGACAAGTTCATTAACGAATAGTTTTCCGGGGAAATTGAAAATTTGATCGTTTAAAAATCGACGAACTTCGTTAAAATGGTCAAGAAAAAAATGGAGGAGAAAAATTTTGGTTAGTGAGCGAAGAATTAGGGAAAAAATTGCTGAATTCGAAAAAAAAAAAAATTCCCGGTCATTTTGTTGTTGGAACGAATAAACGTAATAATAAAACGTAAAGGCTCAAATAAAAATGCGCTATTGCTTCGAGGTCAGTGTGAATATAAATTCGAGGAGACGAAGAGTAAAACGATAGATTGAGAGAACGTGGGACACGCGTCGACCGGTCCACTCGATAAAAGGGAGCGAAATCGAATTGTTGAAATGATTTTCAAAGCTCAGAGAATGTCGATTAACATGTGCGAGAAAATGAGGCAAGAGGAAATTTAAACGAACGTGATGCGCTCTTCAAATTTCACAATTCATTTCGGAACAATAAAAACTGGCAGGCAAACAGGGCCTCGAAAAAGGTTTCGTCCTCGAATTTGCATCTGCCACTGTCTATTCTTTGTCTTGGCTAATTTGTGGCAACCCTCGTGGATCCGAGCCGGTCCCGGATCCCCGTTGTCAATCGGTTCACGCGCGTTTCGTGTTCTCATGCACCCACTCCAACAGATAAACTTTTTGCTTCTTTTCTCTACTTCAAAAGGGCTTTGCATCGGAACACGCAAGAAAAAAACGGTCAACATTCGGTGGTCAGACGAAAATTCAATCCACTCTCATTTTTTACTATTTGTTGCGTCAATTTTTCTGTTTTTTCATCTCGAATTACGCAATAATCAAAATGTCTGTTCCTTTTGTAATAATTTTGAAAAAATAGTTATTATTCTTCTAAATTATTAATTCGTCCCAACGCGATATTTCACGTTATCAACAGAACGAAAAGGCCTAAAGTATCCCTTTCGGAGGCGTTTGCTATCACGAAATCCCGTGGAATCAAACGGAACGAAAAAAAAATATATATAGATTGAGCAAAAAGGGATAAACGTTCCGGAGCCTGAAAAAACTATTGAGAAAGTTCTGCTCCTACTTTAAGGCACACACGGGACAGCAAACGTTCCTATGATCGTGCCCAAATTAGCCGCATCGACCTGAATGAAAATAATATCAATCTATATATTTTTCTAATTTCAAGATATTTCCCAAATTATCGCGATGCAGTATTTTTCAAGGATTCCTACAGTTTTTTTTTCGTTTTTTTTATTCCATTTCCGATAATTCACTGTAAAGTTTCCGTCAAACGAGAACGCAATTGAATCTAAAACGTAAATAATGATGCTCAAGTGAGCCAGTCCCGATTTTCCATAAAAGAGTGAAGTTTTTTTTTGCGGGTCCGTTGAACCGTTTCGTGAAACGTCTTCGAGACGTGAAAATAGGCGAGGCGATGAATCCGACGACCATACTTTCTCGTGGTTAACAAAAGAAACAAAAAAATCGTCACGACTTGCGGTGAGCGAAACCGCAAAATCTTCGAGAATCTTCCATGGCTATTTCGCGGTCTCGTAATTTCTGAGCTCTCGCCCATGCATTTCGAGACAAAAGAAAATTAACAATATTCGACCTAACATTATTTTCACATGAAAATATCATTTCCATGCAACAACAAAAAAAAAACACTAGCCCGTGTAACGTATTCAAATTTTAAAACACTGAAAAATGTCAATTGACGAGAAAAGCGAATTTGCAATCGAATAAAAGCAAAAACCGAAGTCCTGAAAAAAAGTTAACGAAATCGAGCCCGAAATTACGTTTCCTTTCGCCAATTTTGAGCGGTGATTTTTTTGATTTTTTGCTTAATCCCTACGGCCAAAAAATCAATTTCTGCATAAAATGAACTACGAAAAGGCTGCAAAAGGTTTTGTCTTTATACTGAAAGATGGAGCACTACTAGAAATCACTAAAATCATGATATTGAACGATAATCTCTACTCACATTTCGTATTTACTTTGAAGTAGTTCGCTTATGGGTGTAAGAAGAGAATTACAAAGATCGAGACTCCACATCGTTCTGGAAAGGAACAAAAACATGATGTTGGAGTTTGAATCGTTCGTCGGCATCGAGGGTCTTTTTTTTCAGCCGATCTCATTATTCATGGGCAATTTATGATTGAACCCATTAAACTAGCACGTTTTATGATTCAGATACTAAATAGGCACCAAAAATTGTCACGATTTTCAAAATTCAGCCAATGATGAATGAATAGAAAATATTTTTTGTTCGACTTTAAGGTCGTGGCGATAAATTGCGGCAATCTTCAAAATTTTTGACGCAATCTCTTTGAATTTATTTTCTACTTATTTATTTCTTTTTATTAGTGATTTTTAAATTTCATGATTTGTTTTTATTTATTTCTTTTCAAAAAATTGTTCTTTTATTTTTTAACCGCAAGGTATTGAAAAAAATGTAGCAAGAAGAGCAAATGAACTTACGGTTTCAGAGTCAGGACCCCAAGAAGATCGACGATAACAGATAAGTCGTTCATGGCGACCGCTGAATCGATGGCGGACTAAACAAAAAAGACAAAATCTACGTTTCATTCCGTGCTAACACAGCACGAAACTGTTTCTTTCTTTTTCCATAATTATCGCAAAATAATGTATAAAAAAATCCATCAGGTCGTTCAGAAAAAACTTTTTTGAAATTATTTTCAAAAAATGTTCGGAATGGTCGCCGAGCAAAAATATCGAGATATTTTTATTATTTTTCCAAAAAGTAGACAATTTCTGCGCAATAAAAATTACCTTGAGATCTTTGTTGTGCCAGAGAGAATAAATGATTTGCAGCGACCTTTGCCGACTAGTTAAAACCGCCATCATTGATTCGTGTCCTCGCATCATACTGTTGATCACCTCGGCCTCCGACATGTCACCGAAAACTCCCATTTGCGCGTATCCCGAAGTCTGGCCGTATTTGTTCTGGACATTGTTCATCAAAATTACGATCATGAACAAAATTGTTTGATTTCATGCATTTATCTGGTTTGCTATTTTCTTTTCGTGGACAATTGTCAAAGCTTGAGCCTTGAAAAATGGAAAATTAGTTTCGCGGTAAATTCGTAAATTAAAATAAAATTAGATTGACTCGAAAATATAACTGCGAAAACACTTTCTTTCCAAATATTCGATTCGATTCGATTGATCGAGTTTGATTTTTTTATTTGTCGATGAAACTGAGAAGAAAAAAATTCTTGGAAAAAAAACGTTGTCGGAACTTACGGGTAAAAAAGTATCGGCATCGAGTCCGTACGGTTTATCGGCGCTCATAGGCACGAATTCAGTTTTTTCAGTGTCTTCCGGTGCCGGCCTGAGCTGAGGTACACGTGATTCGATTTTTTGATGCGGCGTCACTTGCGCTTTCGTTGGTTTTTTCGCGTTCGATATGTTTCTCGCCGACAGCGGTGCGTTCCCAACGAAATTTCGGTACACGGTTGTGGTTCTCGCTTGTCCTGTGTTCGGCCGATTCAATTGTGGATCCGAAGGACTGTGCTTTATACTATTGTTTATTCTGAGAACAAGAAAACGATATCAAAATCGATAAAAACACATGAAACGAACCAAGTAATCGAAAAAAAAAACGAAAAACATGAATAACGGAAAAAATAAAATTCGGAAGGAATTAAACTTTATCGATTCGGTGGAGAAATTAAAAACCTCCGATTTGTCTCTTTGCCGATTTGCCGAATAGTTCATTCTAATTAATAAATAATTACTAATAATTAAATAATAATTGCTAATAATTAAATAATAATTACTGATTAATTAAACGGAGCAAAGTCAATATTATGAAAAAATGGTACTGACTGAACGGGAAAATCGGATTCGTATTCTTTTTCGCCGTCGCGGCAGCTGCTTTGTCGTTTGAGATAAATTTTGGGTGAATCAGGACTGGGTGCCCGATTTTTGATTTTGCCGTCGTCAATGACGGGGGAAACGGAAGCCATTGGAGCGACGCGTGGAGTCAAAGTGGAGTTGGATCTTTGAGGGCCCAGCGGTTGTGGATGCCCGCTCGAATTATTGTTGGAAGCGAACTTTTTGCCTGGAAGTGGCGTGATGCTCTGCCTCAGAGGCGGTATTTGAGCGAGATTGCGCATGTTGCGGCCAAGCGCATTGTTGGCTTGTAAATTTGCACGAATTTGACTGGTCGAAGTAATGGCGTTGCGTTGAACCGGCGGCGAAGACTTGATCGGATTGACTCGAACCGGAGCTGGTTTAGTCAATGATAATGTCGGCGGCGAGGAACTCGCTGAAACTGGAAGTGATTCCTCGTACTCTTGGCTCTCAGCTGCGCTGAGATTCGACATCGAGTCCGACAGATTTTGGATTATTTGCGGTTGAGCAGGATCTGCAAAATATCCCATAAAATTAAAAATCATTAATTTCATATCGAATCACCTAAACCTGTCCTATCCTAACCCCTCGCAATGGCTCTGGTGCGATCCATGCGAAATCACTTTTACACATCATTCTTGCTCAGATCAAAGTTTATAGAGGAATTATAGCGGCTTTTGACCCTCAACCCGTGAACCGGAGTCGTTTGTGACCGGCCTTCTCCGCGCATTGCTCGATATTTCATTAAAAAAAAAAAAACAAAATCATTAAAAATAAAGAAAAAATAAAAATTTTCATGATTTTTTCAGATTCTTTTCTCATTCGTAATTGCGGCTGCGCCAAGACTCCGGTTCACGGTATTAGAGTGCCTAAAAAACAACGACCAGCCTGGACAACTGAATTTTTTATGAATGTTTTTTTTTATTTTTTATTGCTTTTTCACATAGTGAGATTATGAAGGCGTGATGTGTTGTGAACACCAGGAGGATAATCGGGAAGAACGAGCATGACGAATAAACAAAAGGAAAAGAATAAATAGAAAAAATATCGAACAGAAAACTTACCTATGTCCAGAGGCTCTGGAAAAGACGCAATTTCGGGAGGTGGCGTGCGAGACACTGTAACACATCGTGCTTAGCATGCTCATTCACGTACTGCTTACAGTAACTTAATTAACTACCACCATCCGATCGAGTCGAATAATTGCAAAAATTTCAATAAAAATTGAATTCAACGAAATTTAGCTATTTTTTGACTCGTTCAGGCGGCTCAATCGATTCTTTTTGACAAATAAACATTGTTAGAATAAAAAGTCGTTAGAAAATGCGGACATTGCGGCAGTTATGGATTATAAAAACGTGTAAAATAGTGAATTGCACAATAAAAAGCACGGAGGCGAGCGTTTGTGATAAAATTCAATGGATTTTTACTCACGCGCTCGATTCGGCTGGAAAACATTTTTGTAATCCGACACGTTTGGAATTTCGGCGAACGTCGCCTCGTCCTCGGGATCGGTACCAGATTTCTCAGCTTCTTCGATCGTTTTCACCTGCAATCTGTGTTTCGAAATGGATTTTATCATCGTACTCATAATTCTTAATCTTCTGTAACTTTTTTCAACACCCAGAGACTCTCGGAATTATTTTTCACTCGCGCGTATACCTTGAAACCGTGAAAATCGGCGTGGGCGTACGTCGCCCACGCTCATACAGAGAACAAGATTTTTACCGAGTATTTACTTTGTCATGGAGCTCAGCGCTGTGGAGAACGTTAACCAGAAGTCAAATAATCATAATGACGCTTCTACATCGAACATTCGAAAATTCTACCTCGAGGGATCAGACGCAACGAATATTTCAAGTGCTCAAAATTGAATTTTCCGCGAGGATCACGCAATGATGTGACAAGAAAGTTTTTTGTTGCAGTAAAAAAAAAAAATCCTTCGTATTGCATTCCAGTGATTCGTCCCAATGAAATAGAAAATGAAGACAAAAAAAGAATTTTCTTGACTACGCTTCGGTAAATATTACAAAAAATTCATCGAAGCTCGATAATTGGATGAAATTTCGGAAAATGATGAAAAAATGAACTTACGTGTGTTTTTTGAGGCCGGCTGGTCTTTCCTTGGAAAAACTCTTACGCAATGAATTTCCGTGATGGAAAGACGTTCCCGATGGCGAAGCCCCGCAAAATGGAGAGATTTTCTTCAAATCACAAACGTGAAGAGCCACGTGGCCAGCATGAAAACTTGCACCGATCTGGGGACACAAAGAGATTGCACATTTGAATGTAAACATTTTTTAAAAAATATTTTATAGCAGATCCTACGAGGATTTTTATATATTTTTTTTCGTTCCCGTGAGAGGGAAGAGGAAAAATTGGCAAGAGGAAATAGTGGATTTACCAATTGGTTTTGTACTATCGCAATATCTTGGACCGTTCCCCATCCCGTTGGGACCGTGTCCAAAGCACGCGATGGCTCCCATCCGTACACTTTCAATACATCTTGACTCCCAGCGAATAAACATTCTCCACCTTGACTGAAGTACAAACACCTGAAGCAAACAAAAATATCGTAGAACTAAACTCGAGAACTAAAATTATTCTATTTACAGTCCGAGTCGTGTCATGATTGAGTTTAGGCTGTTTAGCCATTGAATTTCGATATGAAACTCCCGACTCTATTAACTTTTGAATTAAAAAAAAATATATTGAATTCATCGACTCAAAAACTCCGAATTATCGCAATCAATTTACGCTATTTAATGCAAGAATTAATTTGATACTTGAAGAAAACAAATTCATCGAAAATGAGAAAGAAGAAAAAAAATCTTTTTTTGTTCGCTCCAAAAGTAGACTGAAGATTGACCATGATTGTGACCATGACCTTTATGGGAATTAGGTCAATATCAGCTGTTATCTCGACAGAGTAAATAATTCGATATTATTTGGTATTTTAATGCTAATTTTATGCCAGAGTAAATAATAATCTGGATTTTGAAGGTTGTACGAAAGTTACCGAGGGTTTGTGAAACTTTTCATTATCATGGACCGTTTGAAATGAAAAACCATACCTGATTGCCGTCGATTGATTGGGTTCTGTCGAAGACACGAGCTGGAATGATTCTAAATCCCAAAAATGAACAGTTCTGTCGGTGCTTCCGGTTGCTAGTAAAAATTCATGAGGGTGAAATTCTACCGTAGTCGCCGGACCCCGATGTTTTGAGAATTCGCTCAGTTGTCGTCCGGTCTTCAGGTCCCATAACTTGGGCGCAATTAAAATTCACTCGTTAACATCCAAAGATTAATAAAACATTATTCATTCTTCAAAAAACCAACGACGGGTCTTTTGTGTCTGGGCCAAGTTGTCGGAAATGCACGTCTCCGTATTTCGCACCAGATATTCAATTTTTTATTTCTCAGATGGAGAAAATTCAAAAGTTTCAAAGTTTTCTAATAATCGAAAGAGACGAACGACCCGTCGTTAGTTTTACCGATTAATTTCACGATTTTTGTAGGATTGCAAAATATAAATAAAAGTTTTTGGTACAGTGAGATTTTACCTTGACCATTCCTTCTTCACCAGCACTCGCGATCCAATGCCCATCGGGACTGAATCTCAAGCTATTAACTGTCCGATCGTGGCCTTTGTACGTGAAAATGCAGCCTTTTTTTCGGATATCCCACAACTTTATAGAAGTGTCAAGACTCCCGGACGTTAAAAATGGACCATAAGGATGGAAATCCATGCATCGAATTCCTGCTTTGTGTCCGGTCAAAGTTCTCGTCAATTTGGCATGTTCCAAATCCCAGATCTTCAGAGCTCCCATTTGTGAACCGGCGCATACTAAATCTTCTGATTGGCCAAAACGAACACATTCTACCGGCGTCGTATGGCCACTCAGGCTCTACAATTTTGCCAGAACAAATAAAATTTTATCAGTCAGGAAATCATATTGAATGTCGCAAAAATTACAAAACTTCAACGAATTTCATTTTAAAAAATTGTTTCAGTTACAAAACTATATTTTTTTGTCTCAATTGCTGCCCCAAACGTGATCGAAATGTATTTCCACAAGAAAACGATAGTTCCAGTGAATAATAGCGAATAAATATTTAAAAAACGGTTCTACAATTTTTTCATATTAAAAAACTTGAGGACAGAAAAAATTGTGATGGAAATGTGAGGAAATCTCACCATAATACAATTTTGCTTCCCAACGGCCCATAGATTGACTTTTTTGTCATCGCCTCCAGTAACCAAAACTCGGCCTGATTTGTGTCCGAGCGCGAGACAATTTACATTTATCGAATGGGCTACAAAATCCTCTGTAATACAAAGTAGCGATTGGTACTAGTTCTATGGGAATTGAACGGAGTTGGAGAAAAAAAAAAAGAAATTTGTATGATTTTTCGAAAAAGATGGAACAAGGCCTAGAGGCCAAAGCGCTGGATCCCGTGATTGAGATGAAAACAGAGTTTTATCATGCAGAAAACTTTGAGCTCGATTCTCATTGATAATTCAATAATAAACTGAGATATTAGAATATCGCTGGCTAGAAGAAAAATGTTGGAAAAAGCATAGCCAAATAGTATGTTCATGATCCAAAAATACAACAATTTGGTAGTAATTTTGTTTATTTTTTCGATCTCTGGCAATGGATAAAAAAATATTGCACGGACTTTGAATGCGAAAATAAAAATCTTAGATACACAGAAAAGTTATGATGAAAAAGAATATTGAAACGAAATTTACGGGTGCCATGAAATGTTGGATAAATTAAGTGAAAAATGACATAAACGATTGTCAGAATTCCGAGGAATAATTGAGGTTAGGAAAAAAAAGAAAGAAACATTGTGAGTTTTGTAACTTACGGAGTTTCCAGGATCTTTTCGTCGACGACGCCATTCTGGGAAACTTTACGGATTACGCCGTTAAAAGAACACGACTTATTTGGCAGTGACAACAAATCGGGTTCTGGTACTGCGAACCAACGATTTATTCTTTGTCAAATATATTGTGCGCTACATTTTTTGTCCTAAAATTTGTTTCCTCCATTCCTTCTGTATATGACTTTTCTTAATCCGGAGAACAAACCTGTCATAATTCGGTGGACGATTTTTTTTCAAATTTTCTTCACTTATTTTTTCGAGTTTTATTCTCTTTATGACTATTTTACCAACGAAAATCACTTGCGAACCGCCGCCGCCTCCTCACTCAATCGCTGTACTATATCTCATTTCTTCTCATTCTCACGATCTTTCTCCCTCGCACTCCGTTGCCGTAAACTCAAGGGAATAAAAAGAGAAGGAGAGAGAGAGCGCGACAGAGAAAAAGGAAAATGACGTTGAGAAATGTTGAAATGTCTCGAGAGACTTGCTGCTTTCGAGCCAAAACAAGCTGATTTGCTGATGCACCGTGTCGTGTTCGTAAGGTGCTGCTTTCCTTCAGAGAGAAGGGAGATTTTCCCGTGTTCAGTCATCAAACCATATTGGAAATTTAGCCGCCATCGTGGTCATATTTACCGTGCCGTAACGATTTCACTAGATCATTCCAATTGGTCGATTTAATACACCGAGATCTCCCTACAGCATTGGAGATCTCCCTATTCATCTCTGGTACCACAGATGCCGGGGAACCAAACGAAAATGCTGCCTGTGTGTATTTTCACGTCTGAAATTTTTTTTTTTTTTCCAGAACGTTCTCAGTTAGTCAATAAGTCGATCGGTCGGTCGGTTGCTCGGTCATGGACATTTATGAGAGGACAAACAATTATTTTTTCCCCAAACTTGTTCTTTTTTGTATAATTTTTGATTTACAGACAAAACCACTCAAAACTCTGATGTCCTTCGATCGGGTAGTTAGTGAGCTTGCCAATGGGTCAAACGAAAACCCTGCATTTTGTCTAGTTTAACGTCGAAATTTTTTTTTTTCCCAAACCCTTTTTTTGATGTTCTGAGCGATTGGGAGGTGTTTTATATCCAAACCCAGCTGCGAATGATGAAAACTATCACACGCCATGCAATGCTGAAGAGTTTGATCCATTTCCACTTTTTAGATTTGCTCCACAGCCCTTTTAGTGCCCGAAGCATCATAGAAATCGACATATTTTTTGTTTTTCTTCAAAAACTTTTGATTCCTAGACAAATCCCATCGTACCGTTAATGCCATTCGATTGGGTACTTTGTCGGAAAGCTAAGGGATCGAACGAGAAGTGTGGGTGTGTCTAGTTTAGCGTCGAAAAAAAAAACTTTTGATTTCTAGGCAAATCCGAAAGCGACGCTGTGTAGGAACCATTTGAGCCCTATAGCATCGGAGATCTCCCTATTCATCTCTGCTGGTACCAACCACTCCGCTTGAGGACAGTAATCAGACACCAACAGCGCTAGGTGGCCGGTTTAAAAACAACCACTACTGAAACCGCAAAAAATTTTTGCATCGCGAACAAAAACTTGAAACGACGAATAAAAAAATTTAACGCTAACCTCACGATAACGATTATCATTCGTGATTCTTTATTTTCATATCGGTATAAAATATATTACAATGTGTATATGATACATGGGCAAATTGCCGAATATCTGAATAGGCCACAAGCCCAGCTCGCTGTGCACACACACTCAACTTTGAAAATACATTCCTTAGTACGTTTTTTTAAATTTTTTTGTCTGTACTTTACGTATTTGTATAATGAACGGGTCAATCGGTTTCTAGCCCGAAATTCTACGTCGACAAAATTAAATCCAGTATGAAGAAAGTTCTCGTTACAATGTCGTGTCGCATAGTGGCGAAGAATTCCGTATATCGTGTCTTTTTTATAACCATCGATAGCTAATCGCAATCTGTTGCGCTGACTTGATTATGAGGAGTCGTTGTAAATGCATTAAAACAATAATTACAGCCATATGGATTTCAACCCTCAAAACATAAACTTTCCTGTAGTATAACAACGAACTAAATTCCCAGATTGAAAGTCACAGACATTATAAAACATTGTTGAAGTTTGCATCGTTGGAATTCAACGAAAATCTGTTTTTTCTCGACCAGATCTCAAAATTCTTACTAAATATTTTGTCAGAACAATAAAATGATTTTTTTCCATGGATCCAATCACAAAATCGATACGAAAATTGCCATGGGTGTGGAAATTGAACAAACACGTGTCATATTATCCCAATGCCGTAATTTCGACAGGAATGAAACTTTTCGAGAATTTTGTCTAACTACAAATTTTCGGGTCCAATGATGTCTGTGACTGAAAAAATGTATAATGAATCTTCGAAGCTCGACGCAATTTTTGGACTGTAAATAATTTATTGCGAAAAATTTCAGAAATTTGTCCAAAAAAAAGAACAAAATTTGGGGAATCTCAGAAAGTGACTCGAAGGGAAAAACTTGAAAAAAATTTCCATATAAGAATCTGGAGCGATGTGCTCGTGAGTACTTTTGACATGGAGTTGATGAAAAAAAAAAAAATTGGCCGCTTAGAGAAAAAGAATTGTTCGTGGTCGACCAGCTGCTCCATTGGCACGATCTTCATAGAAAATATTAAATATCCATAAAACTGAAATAATTTAACCCGCTCAGTCCGTTTATAAATTCGTCTAATATTCTTAAAGCGGTTCGTGATATTGAAGAAAAACTTTCCATGTGCGAGGAACAATAATTTTGGGAAATTGAACACGAACCGCAACAGCGGAGTTTAGTAATTTTCTGTCGGACAGTAAAATGTCTCAAGCGAACGACAAAAATTAAAATAAAATAAGAAGTTTGTTTTTCGTTGTTTAGTAAATACGTAATCCAGTTATCAGTTCGACTGTGCTTATTACTCGTTACGAATGATTACTTATGTGTATAAAAAGAAGTGCGTTTAGATCGAATCTCTAGGCCGTCGTCGCTGCGGTCGAATGAGTTAAAAAAAAAGATGTAACAGTTTTTTTGGAGTTGTGCAATTGCAGGGCCCGGGGTCCCGTTTTGACATAATTTTTCGGTTGCTTTCTGAGGTAAACGATGCCGTAGAAAAGTTTGTCGGAGATAAATGAGACTTATTGGATTGACGAGGCCGTGTCGTCGGTCAACGGGACCTCCGGATACTTGGGAAAATCTACAGCAGCTACGGGGTTCTTAACTTTGAAGCTGGGATAGAGGCCAGTCATGCTGGTTCGTATGTTGCGTCCCTTGGAAAAGCCGTCCCAATGATTACCGTAAACTTCGATCGAGTCGCCGACACGAAGTTCGATTTCTCCAGGCTTGCGAGGCTTGTGATCGAGGATAACAACGTGGGGGTGTGAGTTCTGACCGCCGTAGTAATAAATATCGTCGAGAGAGGCGAATTTATCGTGAGCGTCGGTATGATAGGTTTGCATTAGTTCGTAGGCGACGCGACAGACTTGCGAGCTGAATGTACAGACGAGATAATCGCTGAGTGAGAGCAAATGGATATCAACGATTATTCCTTGCAGCGAAGAGTCGGAGTATCTGCGAGAAACGGAGGCGGTTTCAGCGACCTCGGGATCACCAATTATCTCATATTTTGGATATCTTTTCTTTGCCGTTGTGATGACCTTTGGATCGTCACTGGCGATAAATACTCGTCTGACGGAGGGCGGATTCTCCAGCTGATTAAAGTAGTTGTCAACTTTTACCATGTACTCGTCAATGTCGTGGAAAGCCGCTTCGGAACCGACTTTGTCTGTCCGCCTAACGTGAATCCCGACGATCGGCTTTTCGAAGCCCAATTTTTCCTTCGAATAGTCCAGGAGACTCTTCACGTCTTCTTGCGGTCTCATCAGATATTTCAACACTTGACCGACCCACCATACAATCGGATGACCATGAATTTTTTCTAGCTTAGCCGCTATGTCCGCCGGCACACTCGGTGGTTGATATTTTGGCTTCGGATAAACGTTGTCCACGATTGGCAGGGACACTACTTGCTTTGTTATGTCACCCGGCCAATTGCTATGCGTCGATCCACTCGTCGACGAACACGTGTCGCTCACCGGCTTGAAAACAGACTCCCAACCGTCCTTGTGATAACGCCAGCCTCGCGATTTCATTATCAACGTTCGCTCCGTTCCGTACGCAACCAAAAAACAATACGTCAAATGATGGATTTGGCAACCGAAACCACATCCCTTGTTCAAACTGCATAACAACTTTTTCGCCTTGTTGCAATCGCTCGGATTTTGCAGATATCTAATAATTAACAAACAATATTCACTTGCATCAAAGAAAAATGTCCGACTCGTTATCGCTAATTTAAAAAAAAAGTCTAAGAAAATATGAGCCTGAAATTTGCATCGACGCAGTACCACGAAATGGAAAAAACAAGAAAATCATTCCTCACTTTTCTGTCGGATTTTCTTTTTTTTAATTTGCCTCTTTCGTTTTTTTGCCTCACAAAAAGATTCGTAAAATTAAAAAGTGACGGATCCCTTTTTTATTTCGTGGTATTGCGTCGATGCAAACTTCACTAACTCTTTCGCATTTTCAACCTCTAAGTGCATACTGGGTCAATCTTACCCATGGTGTTTTTCAAATCGTTGCATTTCGGTAAAAATGCTTTTATATTTCTGTGGAGACGAAAATTAAATGCCAAGAAATTCGTCCGGGTCAAAATGACCTAGTATGCACTCAAAGGTTCAATTTCATTTAATTCCCGTACTATCGTGATTAGAATATTCGAAAAAAAAAAAAAAAACTTATCTCATACCTAAATCGTCTTTGCACAAGATCCGATAAGTCTTTGGCTTCTTTATCTCTCCATTTTTCATGCCCATCGGCTTTCCCTAATTTATCTAAGTCAATCAGAAGCGATTTTTTGTGTTCCCAAACCATTTTAAGCGCCTCCTCGAGGTCTTTATCACGTTGTTCCGCTCCCAGTACATCAACATTCTTTCTGGCTTTGCTCAATTGAGCATTAACGTAATACCTAGAACAGGAAAAAATCAATGAATGGAAAACAAAGTTGAGCGTTTCATGAGATTCGTTTTTTTTTAAGCTACTCTACCGACCACATCTCCTGTACATCGTTGCGGATCCTCCGACGCAATTCTTCATATTCGGCGGAAGGCGCACTGAACTTTTCGCCGTCTTGTCCCAGTAAATTGTAGAGAATCGAGGATTTATCTCGAGCGGATCCTAAATCATTGGTTTTTGCATCTTTTGTGCCTTCTCTGTAAAATGCCGTTCAGTAGAAAATAAAAAAATAAAAAATTGTTTCCTCAAATCGACAAGAAAACTAGAAAACGTTTTCTAAAATATTGTCACACTTCATGGCCAATTTCGTGGCGGAGAATATCTCATTGGACAAAAAAAAAATTAGAACCATTCAGCTTTTTGAATTTGAAAATTAATATTTTTTAGTTAAATTTCAGAAAAAACAAAAAATCAAATAGAGAAAACGTTTCTTACCCTAATAATAAATTGGCAAGAGCTTTGTTCTGTTTCTTGAGTATCTCAAATTCATTGGCCATCTGTGCAAGGCGCTGTGAGTTTTCTTTGTTATTAGTCACTGAGAGTTCTGAGGATAATGAATTGTTTCTGAATACGTGAGAAACTGAAAGGATCAAGACGAGAAGCCAAGCGGCAAGCAAGACGATCCCCAGTTTTCCCAACCAGCTGGGTCTCCCTGTCCACAACGCCATGTTTTTAGAAAATGGCAAGAAGTGGCTCCCAGTTGAATTTTACAATATTGTATCCACTAGAAAATGGGAACGTAGAAGATTCCATTAAGTTCAATTATTAATTATGATTGCGAAATAAAATGTTTAAGAACTTATGCAAAAAAGCCATAGCAATGTCAATATAGCCCAAAATAAAAGTGATGGGAATAAAATGACTAATATTTGTCAAAAAAGGAGACTCTAACACTTCGAATAATTCGTAATTTATGATTGAAGCTTGTCTGATGATTTAATTGTGATTATTGTACATTTTTCGCAAATGCACGGGAAAAAAAAAATAAATAATGTTAAGCGATCACTTTCTAAGTAAATGGAACACCGAAATAAGTGATAAAATACGTGAATATATTAGTAAATTACCTTGATCCCGTTGACCATCCGTATATATCATTATTACACACGTTTTTTTTTCCACGAATTCACCCACATTGTCACGAGTGTCACATGTGTATAATGTTTGTAAGCAAATTGTATAGCCGTAACGAGAAGAAATAACCGGATGCTCTAATGCCACTTAAACTTCATGACGTCCACGAGATAAAGCACGTTATTTTTCATAACAATGTTACATAAAGCATGTAAATCGGAAGTTTTTCAATGATCAACTGGTGGTGTCAACCGTTTTTTATGACGATAGAATATATGAAGGGAGTCGACATTTAAAAAATTCAACAAGAGCCCTACGCAAGTAAATGTTTGATTATTTTCTCGGGTTCGGAGAAGTTCAGCGATGCGAAAATAGATATGGTCTATATAGTCATTTCGAGGCTTTTACAAACGATACGCGAATGTGTCACATTTACGTGCAGAATTACCAATAACATTTTCACACGATTTCGTTCAGCAATGTGTTTGTGTGTTGATATCGTGTAGGCCAGACAGTGGCATGTAACACGGCGAGAGCTAAGAGGTGACTGAACGATCAAATCGCGAACGAGTTAGTTGCAAAGCTCAAGGCTATTTCACCGTTCCGCAACTATGGAGAGGTTATGACGAAACATCAACCGGCGGGCCTCCCTTGAGTTGGGCTTAAATTCTCCCTCACTCACCGTATTTAATTATTTCTTTGAAACGCGTGTCAGTTCATCACACAAATCGTATGAAATCATATAAAACTACAAAACAAGCTTTTGATCTAAGTGCGGCCAAAACGTCGGTAAAATCACGGAAAAATATCGGTTTCCGGTTCGTACTGTTTCATCATCCGCTCGCAAGGTGGTGATAGCAGTCAAATACCCAACTATTGCAGCGTTAATTCATCTATCATCCCTCCATTTATTTAATGTTTCGTCGGGCATGTTTTAATGTTTTAACACGCATTTCACCATCGGTTTCTTCGATTACAAATTTCGGTAACTTAGCATTAAATACGTCGAATACATTTGATTAATAAACCGAACCCATAGTATTAGTTGCGGATACGATAATTCAATTGATTGATGTATGTCAAACGTTCGGATCAAGTGATCCGCCGATTGGTTCGCTAACAATTGAGCAAGGGAATGGGTTTGTTAGCGGCGTCAGGCGGCATACAAGTTTTTCGGCCGGACAGTTTATTGTATTGAAAATATTTATAATGGCCGCAGTTTCTTGATCCTTAGAAAAACTCGTCAATTCACTGCGTCACTCAGATTTCCATAGATTTCCAAGTTTTTCTTGCATACTTAACAGTTTTGTTATTTGGCATGCTCGTATTGTTGGGACAGTCGGCAAATTTTTAATCCGAATCTGGAAAAACCGAATCGGCGCTCATACATCGCGAAGTCTCGTTTCTCCATCATTCACTCTATAAATTCCTTCGTCCCAGGAATTCGACGTTATTTTTCAAAAATAACATAAGCCATGGAGACGGAATCGAGGCGCAAGGGGCCCAGGAGCCCCAGCGTTGATTCTGACGATTCGTCGCACAGAAGACGCTCAAGGAAATACGACAGATCTCTCTCGCCAAGGCGCTCTCGATACAGAAGATCAAGGTCTCGTGACAGAAGATCCGGCTCCAGAGAAAGACGGAGAAAGGAATCCAGCCGATCTCAGGACTGGAAACAAGTCGCACAGCCCAGCCAACCGGCAGCACCTCCCGCTAGCACGACATCGACCACCTATGCACCTGCCGTTCATAATCAGTACCAGGTAACCAAATCGAATCATGACTCTGAAGTTTCCAACGTTGCGACTCAACAAAAATTACTTTCTCCTTCGATTATTTATTGAATTCTGGTAATTATGTACATTTTTCTTGTCGCTTTAGTTTTTGGCTCGCAAAAGAGAATCGTTTTATTGTCCCGACCAAATATTGAAAAATAATTACAAACTCTGCTCAAGAAAAGAATGGAATTTCGTTACATTCCAACGATGCAAACTTTGACGTGATATCGAACCCTAAATCAATATTTTTATTGTTATTGAAGCCTAAGAGTAAATTTGACCCTTCGAGAGCACACCTGTGAGTACACATCGGGTTAGATTGACCCGATGTATACTCATAGCATCCATAAGCATTTTTCGATGCTTTGTGTTCCGATAGAAATGCATTTTTTTTTCCTTTCCAGAAACGTTTTTTGTAGTAAATTATTCATATTTTATCGCCAAATTTTATTTCATTAATCAGATGGAAATTAAATGCCAGAACGTTCGGTGATGGAAAATTTTTGGGGTCAAAATGACCCAGTATGTACTCAGAAGGGTTAAATAACAGATTATTCAGTGTGTGAATGTTCTTCGCCACAGGCTCCCCTTCCGCCGAACACGAGTCAACCGCCGCCGCCGATTCCGGCCTACAATCCTGGGTATAATAATTACAATTACAACTACAGCCAAGGATATGATTACAGTTATCAGCAGCCGCCACCCACCGGTTACCGAAGCGTAAGTAAAATTTTTCTGCCACTTTTTTTGTCCACAAGATAGAAAACGATATTTTTGCGAATTCTTGCGCATTGCATTAGTTGTATCGTCGTTGAGAGTGTTGCACGGATGCTAGCATAAAAAAACAGGAAATGCGAAGTCTCGCTCGACCGTTTTTCAATCGGTTCATTAAAATATTCGCTACAGCAGTAACTCCACCCACTCCGATCCATAAATTTAAGTTTTTGCGAGCGTAATTTTGTCTCTAAAAGAAAATACGTAAGTATTGACATTTTGGAGATAAGAAAAAAGCGGGATTTTAATATTTCTGTGAATGGAAGCGCCGAGTCATCGGCCAGAACGTGTTAACATGTGCTTGATGTCCCGTTTGTGGACGAGGGAAAAGGTAAGGGGACATCGGAAACAGATGGTGTTATCGTGCATTATGGAGGACGAAAAAAGTTAGCCGGCACTTTTGTTTTTCTCAGGATTATCCTCCGCCGAATTGGTCCTCCGGGCAAGTTCCATACAACAATCAACAGGCGCCACCCGCGCCGAGTATTCCCCCACATCCTGGAAGAAACGTTGACGCCGCGTCGACCGGGCTATCCGTACCGAGCTCGCGACCGGAAGAGGCTAAGAAAGAAGGTAAGAATTTTCGCACCAAACGAATCCATCGACCTGTGATTTTTACTGCTTTGACCTTCATTAAAATAACAATTACGAGCAGCTATCGCGGCCGAAGCAAAACAACAGAAAGCAACTCTGGCTAAACAACGCGAAGAGTACGTCAGGAAATCGACGATCCTTCAACGGGAATTGGAGACGTTACGGCAACAGTGCGACGAAATTGGAAAAGAAGGTGGACGAGAAAATAATCGCATTATCAAAGAAAACCAAAAGTTGCAGGTAATTCTCATTTCTGAATAATTTGCGAGTAAATATTCAAAAATACTTTTCATGGACCGAATCGTCTAAATTTCTCGAATTATCGTTGCAGATTGAAATCCAGAATAAGATGAAAACGATTCACAATGTCATTGACATGCTGACGGGGATAATCGGTGACAAAGTTACGATCGACGATCTTCGCAGCAAATTCAAGTCTGACTCTACGGTGAAGCGAACCAAGAGTCCAAAAGAAGAGTTCCCGAAAGGAAAATCAGAATCTCCAGGGAAATCGTCCGATTCCGAGAAAGAGGCAAGGATTGAACGAGAGAGAAAATCTATCGAAGATGCGAAACCCATGTATAATTTCGTCCACTATGATCCCGAAATGCATTGGTGCAAAATTTGTGACATCTTCCCGAAAACAGCCAAGGAATACTTGAATCATCTCCACACGAACGAGCACAAAAATGCTTGCTTGGTAAGTTACTCAATTTTTCAGAATAAACATTTCATGCGTTGGCACAGAAATTTCCAAAAAAAAATAAAAAATTAGCGCGTAGCGGCATTTTTCGGTTTTATCGTCTTGACTAAATATTTCATGAGACTCATGGGATTTGGTAAAGAAAAAACAGAATTTCGTTGCATTCCAATTATTTTATTATATTTTTGATGTTGTGAACAGGAGCGCAAGATCGTAGATATGCCGTGGCATGAGAGAAACGGAGAGGAAGCTGAAAAGCACGTGCCAGAGTATCCAGGACTGCCGACCAAACGAACACCAATAAAAGGTACAATTATATTTCAATGGACGTTTACTAATTAGCATACAATTCCGTAGCCTGTGCACCGACACAAATGTGTGTCGTCCTGGTATGTATTGAAGACCCTCCGGCCAGCCTGCCTGACAAATTCTCAAGCTGCTCGGTGGGATTGCCATTATTTGGAAAAATGAGAAGAAAAACATATTCCAAGGGGAAAACTTTATTTATCAGTTTGAAAAAAAAAAATATAAACGTCCTTGGAATATCAAGTTGATGGATTTCCCGCCGAGGCAGCTGATCCTTTTTCAGCAATATTTTTCCACTGAAATCTCGAAGATGGTCGATCGAATATTGAAGAAAGAAAGCGCAGACTTTAGTGAGAGGGTTCATGCATAAAAAATACCAGAAATTTTGCTTTTGCCATTTTCTTATTCAGCGCAATTTAGGTGCACGCTCACTGAATAAGGATCGCAAGAAAAACAGCATTTATCTCTTATTTCTTCTACATGAGCTATGGTGAATCGTCAAATGTGAGAAAAAAATGATTGAAATGCAACAATGTGTGAAATTACAACGTGTTTCTCGTGTAAATAAGTGAACGGAAATTTCTCGGCAAAATTAATATTCCGTCGAGCTGCTCGGCGTCGCATCGACCAGTGTACAATTTGTTTTTTTTTATCATCGTTTTTCGATTGTTTGATCAAACACGTGGATTGTACAATATGTCGTAATTGTCTGGTCGTCGAGTTACACTTTCTTCTTTGAACGAGCAACTTTGGACGGTGAACGTGATCCACTTTGGAGAAAAAGTCGACTCTGCCGAGATGCCCTTAAAAGTACAGAAAAACAGGAATTTCGCGATCTTATTATTGTGTCGAACGGTTGTTAGAAAATAAATGATCGACCATCAGCCAAATGCAAGATATTAAAGCGATGCGATTAACATCTTTGTGCAATGAAGTTATATTAAGAATCTCTTGTATTTGTAATGTGAATCGTAATTGTACGATGTAACTTGAATCATCGACGAATAAAGATAAACCCCGTTTTGAATCGTGCTCTATTCCAGGAGGCATCGTCGCGAGGAATTGACGCCAGATGCAATGCGTAGTGTCGAGAGAAAGGGAGAAAGAGCAATATGTTGTGAAAAACGTCGTTTAACCTTACTATCTTTATTTTCAGTGACTTGAGTGTGTCGCGGCAGAGCACAAGGTCATTCTTTATGAACTTACCGAATTCTTCAAACGTTTACGAAGCCACGGTGTTGTCTGATCGTCAATTATTCTTGTTATAGGTTTACAATTCTTCAGTGCGGCGACTTCGTGGTACTGCAAACTCTGCAACTCTTGGATTGGCGATCTCCACTGCGCTAGTCTCCATCTCAAGTCGAAAAAACACTCTGAAAACTTTGCTGTAAGTTTCCCATCGATAATCGGAATTTTTCAAGGTCAATTCGACATTTTAACAAAAAAAAAAAAAAAAATTCAGAAATCCAGCATGAAAATGAAAAGTGATCAAAAATCTCTTTGACATTTTCATAGTGTCCAACTGTCACGTAACGAAGATGATCGATGAAAAGTGAAAACTTGTTTAAAAAACGTGAATTTTTTGCTTTGTAGCGTTTCGTGGAACAAAATCCTCATTGGGAAACCGATTGGATGGCTGATCGTGAGAGGGCATTCTCGGAGGAGAGACGCAAGCAGATGCAGCTGGAGCTCCATAAGCAAAAAGACGAGGAAGTGCTTCCGACCAAGTCAAAGAAATCAAAGAAATGGAAAAAGAACAAAAAGAAGTCAAAGAAGCGAAAAAATCGTAGCAGCGCGAGTGAGACTAGCAGTGACACCGAAAACACAGAATCGGATTCGGATCACGATATGTCGAAGAGCATTCGCGTCGCGATGAGAAACAAGATGAAAGCTTCGACGCAGGCGATATTGAACGAGGAAATCGATTACCATGGGATCAAATTGAAAGGGAGTTGGGCTCAGGTGGCTCAGGTCAAAACACCAGCCACTCCGGAAATGCCGCCACCCGAGAACGACGACAGACAGTTGTTGAACTCGATCAGAGACAAGCTCAAAGCGAAACAAGAGGAGGAAATGAAAAATAGTAATAACAGAAAGCAAAGCATGGAAAAGTTGGTGTTATCCCCGCCGCCGATGCCGAAGGAAGAAACAAAAACAAATTCGAGCAACACAGTAGCGGAGGGTTTGGAGGCCTGGGGTCCGAAAGAACCGCCGAAACCGTTCTGGATAAAAAAAGACGAGGAAAAGCCTCAGCCCCCGCCAGTAGCAGCGCCGACCAGCAAATCGATCGACGTGCCAAAACTGGATGAGATGCCAAAGCCTCACATGGGCTTCTGGACGAAGCAACAAGTAAATATGGCGGTAAAGCCTTCGGAATCAAAATCAACAGTATCTCCGGAGAAAGAAGAAGAACCGCGAGAGCGCGGGAGTGATCGAAGCGACCGTTACAAGGAGGAGCGCGATCGAAAATACGATCGTCGCGAGGACAAGTACGAAAGATCGGACCGATACGAAAGAAGAAGAGGAGGCAGAGATCGGGAGCGCGACAGAGACCGCGATCGCGACAGCGATTATTATGACGATCGACGGAAAAACAGATATTCCAACGATTCACCGCGTCGTGAAAAAAACTGGCGCGACAGTCCAAAGCGCTCCTACGACAAGTACAGCAAAGACAGCAGACGAGAGGAGAATAACTCGTCGAACGACGAGTCCAAATTCGAGAAGAAGACGAACGAATCGGCTACGAAATTGAAGAAGGGGAGCAGCTCGCAATCGAAAAAAAGTGCTCCAGCACCGGCAAAGGGTAAGCTACCGTTTATCGGACGTTTGCCATTGTTCAAGAAGAAAAATGAAGAGCCAAAAATAGAGAAAGCCGATATAGCACCGCTCCCTTATCAACAGAGTAAATTCGAGGATACACCAAAAGTACCGAGCGAGATTATAAATCCACCTGGGGTGGTGCACATTACGAAACTCGCCACACCCGTCAACCTCAACAACAGCATTCCAGTCAAAGTAGTACCAGCGCCCATCAAGATTCTTGTGGCTCCGCCGCCGCCGACGCTCCATAACGACCTGAAGAACTCGACGCAGCCGGCGCTTCCCACTCAGCAAGTTGTCGACATGGAGATCGAGGATCAGTCTGAGGAAACGATTATCGAGGAACCAGTGATTGCCCAACAAGAGCAACAGCTACACAAAATCCCCGAGCCTAGTCCTCCCGTTGAATTACCAGCCTTGCCTCCCCATCCTCCGCCGACTCTCAGCAGACCCCCGCCGTCCTTTCCACCGGCTGTTATTCCCCAACCACCTCCGCCTCAAATTTTACCACAAATCCCACCCCAAATCCCACCGCAGCCGGTTTTTACTCCCAACCGACCTCCACCTTTCATCGCAACAGCCCCTCCACCGTTTGTTCCAGCAGCTGCTGCAAAATTCAGCGTAAGGCCACCGCCGACGCAAACTCATCCTTCTTACGTCACTGGGCACGATGGGGCAGCCCTGGCAGCAGCGGCGGCGTCTTATGCCCAGGCCCACGGAAACCCACCGCCGCCAATGACCCCGATAGTCGATTCAACGACCACGGACATTGCTGATATTCCCGAACCGGCGGAGAAACGACCGGATCCGAGTATGCCTTTGCCTGACGATCTCCAAGAAGCCCTCAACATAATATTTCCAAAAGAGGAGACTGCGGAATCGAAAACAGCCACGAGTCAAGCATCTAACTTGCCTGATACCAATGTAATGTACGCTTCGATGTACAGTATTCTCGGTTGCGTCGGTTACGGTCCTGAATACATGGACCTGCCGCCGCCGGAGATAACTCAAGCAGACACCGACACAGAGGCACAGCCAGGGCCGGACGACTTGCGAATGCTCGGCATTGACGAAGGCGACACGATATTTTAATCATTTTGCATCCTCAATGTTAGTTTTTTCTTTTCCCAACAGTATCTGCGGTATCCACGGGAGAGAAAGGCCTGGGACGATGGACAAAGTGGTATTAACGTTTAAATGCTAAATATTGATGAGTTTTGTTAAACTATTCAAAGTCCTCCTGGCTCTATCGATAATAGTCAGGAAATACTTTCTCTGTGAAATATTTTATGTCTTACACTTTTGGTCCGAGGATAAACAAGGAAAAACACTTCCAGCTTATATTTTTAGCCCCGACAACCTATTTCTCAATTAAGCGGCAAGGGCCACGGCCGATTTATTTTACTTATTGGAATGTTGATAGTTCGCACGTTGAGAATGGAAGCGAAAAAGTTACCCATACCATTCGAAAGATTCTATTTCCTGCTCGATATTTTTGCCTTACAATTAGACACTGCGACGGACATTCCTACTTGCAGTGATTTTTACGCAGTGTCATTGACATCTTTCGTTCCTAACGATCAATAACCAAATCGAACATGTCCCACGATAAAGCTATAAATAAATAAAGCTGTGCGAAGGTCAGACGGTCTTTCGTCGATCTGTTGCGTTGAATGCATCAGCAAAACAATTGAAAAACACATATTCATTGCTTCGTTCGTTTTGTCCAGGTGATTAACGAAAGAGTATTCCAGATCGAAACGGAAATTTTTATTGGGAACTTGGGAGAAAAAAAAACCATCTTAACAGTCATGTATATCGTAAACTTTATTAAAACCGAATGAAAAATTGACGATAACAGCGGTGAACGATCGTGTTTTCTTTCCTTTCGTTTTATACTCGGTTTAGTGACTTCGATGCTTTGCGTCGGTGAGAGTTTAGCAACACGGTAAATAGATGTTCCAAAGCTATTTTTCCACCAATCATGTCGTCGTGGCGACCGGTAGTAACCGATTTCCGGTCGGAAATAGGACGAAACGACCAAAAACTGTTATTCACGACTAATTTCCGCGTATTCGCTCGGATTCACGGAAAATTTTTACTGTCTACCGGTCGTTGAGTTTGCGCAATCAAAACTGAGTATCATTGATGCTTTTTATCCAATATATTCATGATCTTAATTCATCAGTTAGGCAGTAAAGGTGCGGTGTGGGAATGAACGCGAACGTGACTAAAATGCCTCGACTTATCGTTAAGTCTAAGGAAATGGAGCTTTTTCGTGGCTCAGGCGACTTCGGAAAACAACTTTCAACTTTCCGATATACGTATATACGGATCGTAGTCTTTGTAAACTTATAATTAAATCATATCACATTACAACATCAACCGATCCTTGTCTCAGAAACGTGTTTTCTCAATCTCTCTTTTTTTGTTCTCTTTCACGGTTCGTATGGCACATTACCGGCGCTGTGAAACGACGATTTAAAACATGTACGTTAATAAAATTTCTCTACGGTATTCAATAACAAATAATCGACGAATTCATTCACATTTTTGTCGTACACGAAACATTGAATTCCAAAATTCCCGGGAGCTTGACGTGATTTTCAGCAGTTGCCCCGAATAACAACATTATAAATCTCCCCAGTGACTCAACATCGTAACCTAAATAAATGTAAAAGAAAACGTTGCGGAATAATAATAAGTCCATTGAATTTCGTGACTGTAATGTCTCGCAGGACGAGGCCTCGATTCGGAATGATTTTGTTGGGTCACGTAGAGAGGAATGCAAATTTTGCAAGGCCTATTTATCGTCTACAACAAAGTCTGACGTAAAAATCGTAATCTCGCTGGTTTAACTTCGTTAGGCCGGTGAGTCTGTTTTTCTTTTGTTTTTTTCTTTTATATTTGCAATACGAGTCCGGCGCTCGAGATGTTGTCCCCGCCACCAGCAGTCTGACTCGCTTGCGTGCACACCAAAACCGGGGCTACGCAAACTTCGACGCTTATCTTATCGTTCTGAATGTTGATAAGTTCGTCCCAACAGGATACTGGTTTTTCACTAATCAATGGAATTCGAGTTCCCGAATTAATCGATGTTGAGAAACTGTCGTCCATTATAAGCGTTGCTTTGCGAAGGTCAATCTGTAAACCAGTAACGAAACAGGTTGTGAAAACACTGCGTTACTTTCACTTCGGGTTATAATCCGGATTGAGAAACTGCATAGTTACGTCATTCGTTCCGCAGACGTGACGATGAGCAGTCAGAGAAGCTTTCGCTGCTGCTGCCATTGTGTTTTTCCATGATGATTTTTTGACCGTCATTATCGCTTGGTAGGCCAGAGTGTGCACGTGGATTCTCGACAAGTCTCTCGCGTCCTCTAACGACGAACTTTTCGTCCTAATCAACTTGTAAAGTACTCTCATGTAATCCAGGATCTCAGCGACTCTCGGGGTCGCGTCAGCCACGAGAGAAATGTTTCCATAATACATGGAATTGTATAAATTTACAATCTCTTGCTCGTTCATCCCCAAACTGTCCGCGTACGGGATCACCGTGTCCCGTAAATCGAAAAGTAATCCCTCCTGCGCGAACGAAGCCATTTCGAAATGTATTTTCGTTGTCAAGGGCAGACTTCTCATTTGCTTCTGAACTTGCGCTAATCTGTTTCGTCGGATACCTGCAAAACATTTTTTTTTACGTATCCAAGGCTTTTTCTTTTGGATTCATTTTTATTTAATCGATTTTATTACCTTCTGGAAAAGGATAATTGTCCATCATCTGTAGTCCACTAACCACAAACAAATCTGGTTGGAAATTCAACAATTCCGTGTCAAAAACTTCTAGGGAACTCAATGTTGGATTGTTGGCATCATTGTGGAGTATATATCTGCAAAAACATGGATTTTTTTGCACAATCTCCAGA
Organism: Campopleginae sp. 14b; assembly: GCA_030522525.1. Lineage (NCBI taxonomy): Eukaryota > Metazoa > Arthropoda > Insecta > Hymenoptera > Ichneumonidae > Campopleginae sp. 14b. The sequence goes on from JAPYYS010000128.1 coordinate 190,024, forward strand.
TCTGAGTCTCTTTGTGGTCAGAAAGGGTCAGGATGACCCGAGACGCAAGGCAGGGGATTGGTTAACGGAATTGAAGAAAAAAAAACTGTACCGATTGGCCCTGGTGCTTGTGTATGGGCCCCAAACTTCTCCGTGTTTATATTCAAGAATGAGATGAATATCGTCATGATCCACTTCGCCTCCGACAACTCTGACGGAGTCAGGAATCATTTGCCGCAATGATTTAGTCATTTTTGAAGAGACAATGACGTTGCAGCCTTCTTTGGCAAATCGGAGAGCCATAATAGGCGCATTACCGCCGATAGAGGAATATGAGGACGGAAATGACGTTGCTTTTGACACGAGCTCGTCGAATAATCTTTCGTTGGTCATATATCGCCTAAAATGGTAATTAGGGGAGCAAAGGTCAAGTCACGTCTATGATGAAATGTTGAAATTTCGTGAATGGAGGATATGAGTAAAAACTTACTCGGCGGCTGCTCCATGTCGGAAATAATAAGCAAAACTCTTTAAGAGTTCCTCTTCAGTCTTGATCTCATTGAAATGCTCCGGTTGTCCGATACTCGGAGAATAATGCAACAAGTATTTAGCATCGATAAATACATCGGTGCAAGCTCCGTAACCAATGGCAACCTTAGGCTTAGCCGATATCGTGTGTTTAGTCTCGAGTTTCTCGAGCCCGTTGAGAATCGACGTCAAACGATTTTTAAGATCTTCGTCCGTTGTTCTGTAGTAAAAGGCCACAAGGACGACGAATAACGTCAGGAATGTACCGTACTTTAATCCTCTGTATCCCATCTTTGTCTGTCACTTGTCGTTTTTTTACTTCCCCTAACCTCTACACGTCCAACGAAAACAAATCAGCCTCTACCAGGCACTTCACGAGACTGCGCGAGCAACCAGGCCACTGGACTGGATTGATGCACTCGACACTTTTACACACTCAATCCAAACTGGCCCCACTACACCGCCTGTCTCGTCATCAGGTGGTGGCGCCACGTTCGCTGTTGTGACGATAAAGACTCTGGCAGCGCTTTCGAATCGAAAAATGAACTTTGCCGGTTTTTTTATACTCATATACTCACGTAGACTGTCCGAAACGGACGAGTACATACGTAGAAAATGTTACAAACGAAAAAAAAGAAAAAATTCTTCTCCCAAAGCCGATGGGACACATCGGAAATTCACACTTCCTCATTTAAACTGCAACGCGGCGTTCATTTTTCGTGGAGGCTGTACATAGAAAACTCAATAACAACCAGCTACTCCGTTTATTTATTGAATCACAACAAGCGGGGAAATAAAGAAAAGCGTTTTCGAAACAATAAAACGTTTATTAAAGGAATAATAAAAATATAAATCACTTAAAAAACTAACTGACCCTGATCGAAAAGATATTTTTGAGGATTCGTGGAGACGATTCCTCTTAGAAAATTTCTTAACGCTCCTTCACGATGTTGTTTTTTCGAGTGCACCTCGAAAATATAATGATAAAAAAATAACGATTATTGGAGAGTTACATTTTTTCCTGTATTTTGGAAATGATAAAAAAACACGACAGGTACGTTTCTGTGTAAATAAACAAACGGCTGTTGTGGCTCATTGACGTGTTACATCAAATATATGTACAGTTCGCAGATATGCCATGGATTGACGCACACCTATTTATTATTTGTTAAAAATGATAAGCATCAGGCGATCGTTAATACAAATTTATAAATAATTCACAAAAATAGATAAATTTATTTACGCCGGGGTTTTTGAATGCAGTCTCATATGTTTTTTGAGGTTATCGAGTCTGTTGCATCGACGATCGCAAAAATCACATTGATAGGGCATCGAGTTGCTGTGAACGACAATGTGGCCATTCAAATGACTAATTTGTTTGAAGCGTTTGTTGCAAATGGTACAAACGTAGGGACGTTCGTTCATGTGTGCCGAAGCGATGTGAGTCTGGAGGTTAGTTTTTCTGACGAAAGTTGCTTTGCAAGTGTCGCATTCGAAGGGTCTAACATTTGCGTGTATCGCAAGATGAGATTTGAGCACGTTTTTATGTTTGAAGTTTTTCTCGCACAGATGACATTGGAAAGGTCGTTCGTCGTTGTGAACTTTTTTGTGTACCGACAAGTGTGCCAGTTGTTTGAACATTTTGGCGCAAATTTCGCACTGATACGTTCGACCGTCTTCGTGAGCCGCGCTCACGTGACGTCTCAAAGTATCAGCCAAAGTGTAGCGCTTGCCACATATTTTGCAGGAGAATGGTTTCTCGTTGGTATGTGTCATGAGGTGCCCGTTGAGATTCCGTTTTTCCAGAAACCTCGAACCACATATATCGCACTGATAAGGCTTATCACCGTTATGCACGTACATATGTTTCTTTAAAGAGTTCGAGAGACTGAAACGTTTCGTACAAATGTCACATTCAAATTTTCGCTCCCCCGTGTGCACCAACATGTGGGATTTCACGTGACCAGATTGCTTGAATCTTTTACCACATATTTTGCAACTGAACTTACGCTCGTGCGTGTGCGTAAATATGTGACGCTCCAATACGCTTTTCGTAGTGAATACCTTTTTGCAAATATCGCACTCGAAGAGACGATACGATTTTTTCGAACGGCTTATTGTCTCTGCTGCTTCATGAGAGTTTGAATGGAGCTTGAGGCTTTCGAGGGAGTCGAATTTTATCGAACATATCGTGCATCGGAATGATCGGTAGTCCGTGTGGGTCAGAGCATGTTGACTCAAGTGTCCCAACTGTTTGAAACTTTTGTTGCATATTTGACAAACGTAGGGTCTCTCGTTTGTATGACTTCGCATGTGTCTTTTCAAGACGCTCGGAAAGCTGAAACTCTGCTGGCAATACGTGCATTCGAGAAGAGAATTTTCCGTTAATTTGCTCGATGCTAAACCACTGGCTCGCTTTTTACGAGTCTTTGTATTTTTCGGAAGTTTCCTTGCCAAGCTCCTTGCAATTGTTCTTTTGCAGTTCGCTTCGTTCTTCAGTTGCCCGCTCAATTCTGCCCCTTGAGCTTTTTCTTCCTGGCTCAATACATTTTCCTCGTCCAATTTCGGCTCCAAACGATCGTGACGTTCGCTTTCATTCTTATGATCGTTTTCACTCATCGCCTGCTTGTGAGATTCTTTCATGTGCGTGTCGTAAGGACTGTACGATCGAAATGTCTCGTTGCATATGGAACACTCGAAATTATCGTTTCGACTGTGTGTTCTCATGTGGTTTCTCAGATGAGCCAATTTCGTGTAATTTTTCTGGCACATTTCACATTTGAAAAATTTGTCTGTTTCTGGAAGATCCTCCCTTCCTGGGGACTCGAGATTCTTCGTATTGGCTTGAGCATTCGAGGAGATTGCATTACCGACGAGATCGACGCCTGAGGAGATATTTGATGGCGAGACTTGGTCGTTTTTTATTTCGGTTATTGATTTTTCGGTGTGAGACGTAATTACGGTTTTGTCTGCGAGGAGAGAATTCACCTTGAAGAAAGAATTTCCTTGTGGTCCTTTAGTGCCGATAGTCCTTCGGAGATCCTCGCAAATATTTCTTCCGAAGAAAAGTTGGCTGGGGATTGTACCGTGCCGTGAATTCGTCGTCGTGTTTTCGATGACTTGGACGATCCTAAGAGCTTCTTTCAAACTTCTACCCGGATGATTTTTCATCCAGGATCTCAAAATGATCCGAAAGTCTCGCCGATCTTCGCTCCTCTTCAACGCATCTCCATGTACAACACAAAAGTCTCGCAGCATCAAACGAATTTCGCGCACCACTTGCTCCGCGTAATTGCGCCCGTGGCCACTCTGAATTATTCGCGGTGCTCCGATCGTCGTTACAATTTCCACCAACTGATTGGCTACTTCACGAACTTCGTTACTTTTCAAAATTTTCAGTATCACCAAGTTCGTTTGCTGCTCTTCGTAAATCATCACGTACTTCTTATCGCTGTTGTCTCCCTCTTCCATATCTATCACATCTATTTGAGCCCTGTGATTAATTCTCACTGGCGGATTCAGCGGAGAAGAGTCGGTAATTGTGGTCAAAGTTTGTTTCTTGTTCACATTCACTTTGGCAAGATTCTCAGCCGGGCTTTTTGCTTCCATTTTGGAGTGCTCGTATATCACAGACATGGGATAATAATTCTCTTGCTTCCCAGAGCCAAGGGGAGCATCACGCATCAGCGACAAGTCCTCGTCCGGACACACTTTTGAAGGAATCCATTTGTTAGTCACTGTTGCCGCTGCGTGCATTTCTGCATCTGGAAATAGAATCTTTTTCTTTGATTTTGTTGCATCTATGTTACATAGTTCTTTCCGGCAAAATGTGTAATAAGATTTGAATGTTTGACGACTAGTTGGGAATGATTATTGATTTTGCTGGGCACTCCATTGCCAGGCACTTTGGAAATATTCTTGAATCGAAATATTTTCTATCTCTGACATTCTACGAATTTTAAATGAATTTTTTTTAAAAACAACAGTCTTCTATTTTTTTTTCTATTGTAAATGCATGAACTAACCTAAAAATTGGACGAAGGTGGATCGATGTTTACGGGGTACGAAAGCCGGCACTTTGGAGAAAATCAAATGATGTTCGATCACGAGGGAAAGGTTTTCTGTGCATTAGTCGTTTCTGTTGGAATGCCATTTTTAAATGATGGAATGTGCAGAGTTATTCCTCAACTCTTGTCAGTCCAAACGTCAAATCCGTCGGACTCGAACCTTTCCACAACATGCCGATGGAAATGGAGTTGTATCGGCATGGAAACATGCCGATACAACTTGCGAGGATTGGAACACCTCCGTGAAGTTGGCCCCTCAAAGCGATTAGTTTCGGTTTCAAATTTAAACAAAATGCGTATCGTTTGAGAATCGTTTGAAAGAGTTTGAGAGAGTTTGACTAGTAGAGTTGGTTCTGCCACTGGATTAAAAAAAAGCTGGTTGCATCTTTGTGTATATTTAAATAGATTTTTTATTGTTTTATTTGAAAGCATTTTTTTCCGCACAACACCGCGCTAAACATTGGTCATCTACACATACAGTGAAATAATTTTATTACAGTTGCGAGTTTGTTTTGCATTTTGACCGGGAATTTGTAGTAAAGCTTCGTCGGTGGAGATATCAACGTTGAACATAATTGTTGAGACGAACAATTGGTTGTAATGAATAAATATATATTTTAAACTACACAAGTACGCGCCCATTAACGAGATTGCGTACATTTTAACGTTGACATTGTGGAGCTGCCATTACAATTTCATTTTATTCAATAATATCGTTCCCATAATATTTTATTTCTGTTTCCTGGTCGTAATTCGGTTGAGATGAAATCGTTCATATCATCAGTTTACGTTTAATTTTAAATCGTTAACTAAATCCTATATTTTTCTTTCTGTTTAAACCATACGACGATTTGGTCTGCGTACGTAATGACTAGGTTAGTAAAATATATCGTGTCAAACATATACATACATATATATGCAATGAGATATTTTGCGAATTAGATAAAACGCATATATTACGCCCTCAAATGATTTAAAAAACGATTTAAACAGTATTCACCTTTTTTTCGTTTCGTAATACAAAAAATGAGAATTATATTCTTTTGGTTTTTTGGAAATATATCTTTTTCGTATACAACTGAAATTTGTAGGTAACACGTCAATTCGCACGAATGCAATAGCACTCACGCTTTGGCAGTAAATTTTACTTTTGAATGTGTGTTTTTTTCCTATTCCCATTCTCCTCGATCTGATTCGTCGATCAATCGTGTAATAACTTGAAAAATCAATAATACGTTTTCATATCGTCAAGAGTGATCTTATATATTGCGTACGTACGTATCGAAATGTAAACTATTGCCATAATCGATGGACACTCCGAAGAAGATGTGAGAATAGCGTGTAATTATAATAGTAAACACATAATCTAAACAGTGTAAATAGGATTTCTCTTTTCGTTTTTTTTCTTGTTTTTTTTGAGGGCCGACCGCTTTGCGGAGGATCTCCAAACTTGAGCGATTGCATAGCTCGTAGTGTTTGTATATAATCACTCTGTTTTCACGAGTAAACAACGTAATAACAAATATGTAAAAAGAGCTACCAAAAAGCACCGCGAACAAAAATGTTTGCGAGCTCGTAAAGCGAGTCGCGTAGGAATAACGAGTCTCGATGACTCTTGATGCTTGGACCTCTGGATAGACACGGTTCGAATGGAAAATCCCGAAGATTCTTGGCAAAGTTATATTTTTGAAGGAAATTTTTTGTCACACCGCCGAATAACATGGAAATTCTTGAAATTTCCTTCTCGAAATTGCGGCTCCGAGAATCTTCGTCTCTAGCAGAAAACTATGCGGTAGGATTTCTCATGAAAATCGTGCCTCTTTCCGTCCAAGCCCAGAATAGAGCTTTCGAAAAGGAGAATGAGGAAAATTAGTAAGAGACATAGCAATTAATTTAACAATTGTTTTCGTGGCAGGAATTGTCTTACTCTCAATCATATTGTACCGCGTAAAAGGAACTCGGTCAATGGTGAGCGGCGTTGAAGATTGAAAAGGAGGTTTCAAACGGGATATTAATTGATGGAACATTAATGGTGTTTAAATCGACGGCGACGATGTGCTCAGAGAGAAGCACGTGCGAAATCTATCGCGAAAGACTTGGTGCTCCGTTCGTCCATTATCGCGAACTCCGACATGCGATATCGATCGGGCTACGGAGAAAAGCAGACTAGCATTCTGAATCGTTTCAACTCGCGTTTTTCCACGACGTTAAAATCTATACCGGGCAATTTTTCTTCGACCCAAATAACAAATAAAAATATTGGAGACGTTTTTTACTCGAATAAGTTAACCGCTCAATTTCCTAAGGACTAAAACGTTGACGTTTTTCTCTTTCGATCTACAGAAAGTTTGAGAAACTTTTTTTAGTTCTTCTGCTTTCTCGAATCACAAGCGCTTTTACGAGTTCCTTGTATTCATCCACACACCATCCACCCACATCACATTCTTACGCTCTATTTCCCCTTTCGCCGTACTCGGCAACGGACAGAATACTATCAGACTGCGGGAAGAGCTTTCACAGCGAAAAAAATTTCAGGAAAGTCTGAGGCGGTATCGGAACATGGAGCGAGGCCTGATCAACGTCCGCGAGCTTTTCTTGGAACGCTGGATCCTGGTCAGCGATACAAGGGTGTCCCAACGACCGCCAAAATAAACAGCGACAGTTACGACACAGCTGTATCATTTCGGCGTACTCTTCCCGCAACCCAAAAGACCTGAAAATTCATAAACGTCAACGTGCGCAATTAATTACTCAGAAACCGAAAATCCATCAATTATGGAATGAGCCATTTGTAAAAACGCATTTTTGTACCTCCGAGCAGCCGCGAACAGTCCTTTCCAATCCTTTCCCGGATTATTTTGAATAGTCGTACCAAGCTGCTGCGGCGAAAAATGGTACTGAGCTAACTCGCGCCAAATCCGTTGTTCTTGTGCAAGACTGGCAAGATGTTCGCACGCCTCGGAGGATGCTTCAAGGTCTCTGGGGTCGCTCAAACGTAAAAGAACTTCCCGCCGGCATTCGGCTGGCAAATCGGACCACTGGGGCTGTTGTTCTTCGTCGGGCTGCAAATATCCAAGTATTTATCGACCCAAATCTCATTTCACGAAACTTCAACCACACACAAAACCTTTAAATCGAAATTATATGACAAAAAGTTCTAAAGTTTGTAAAAAATGTGGGGAAATGATAAAAATTAAGGGTTTGCTTAACACAACTCACACTTTTCCGTCGCCCTAGTATTGAAATTGAAAAACAACGAAATTATTTCAACCAGAAAAATAAAACGATTTTTCTTTTGGATGCAAGCACAAATTCGTTACAAATCGTGGCGTAATTCTTAAATTGAACGAACAAGGAAATAAATAATGTATATTTTTTCCATGGGACCTCAACGTTGCAAACTTCGACGTTATATATCCAGATATTTTTCCAAATTTTATTAACTTTTGTATGTTTTAACCTGTAGACACCACACTGGTGCAAATTTGCACTCCGATTTTTCAGAACTTAGTATTTCATCGCTGAATGCATGAAATCAATCTTGAAACGATACTTCTTAGGGGTAAAATACTTTGAGTAATCGATTACAATGATTTTAAAAATTGAAAATAATTGAAAAAATGGAAAAAAGTTGAAGAAATTAAAAAAAATGGGAAAATGAAATTTAATCGTCGAATAATTGCCAAATTGAAGAGAGCCATTTCGAAAACCTGTGACACTTGAGATATACGTGGGTGCAAATGTGCACTAGTGTGGTGTCTACAGGTCGAGGCTAAATATTCCCATTCGAAATTGAAAATTCCCATGATATTGACTATGAGCGTGAATTACCATTTAAGCGAAAAGCAATAGCATGTAAGATCAGATTTATTTTTCAATGACACTTCGATTGAGTTATTGGTGAGATAGAGAATGAGGACAATTTTAATGACCTGTGTGATGGTGATGGAGGAAGCGATATGTAAAATTCGGTCGAGGGCTGCTTTGTGCTTTTCCCAGAGTATGACAGAGCCCAGTGGCCGTCCGCCCCAGCAGCATCCGGCGCTGAAAGCTCGAACTCTCTCGATGAGTCTTCGCAATCTGCCGGTCTGTTGTTGGGACAAGGAAACCTCAAGGGCAACCTCCTCGAGCATATTGAAGAGTACACGTTGAGCACATCCGCTGAGTCCTCCCATAGTGTGGCTGACGAGTAGATCGAGAAGTCTGACGATGTAGTTGAAGCGACGACAGTCGTGCACCGCCGACAAGAAATCAAGTCTCTTGAGTGCATCGCTCAGGCCATTGAAACCGGCGATCTACAAATTTAGAATACAAAAAAGAAAAGAGCCTGGATGATAATTATCGTGCGTCACATTGACGACTCCGGCGTTTGGCTCCTTGGCTGTATATTTGTCTCTCCCCAAAATGTCTCCATTTTTTTTCTTGGCACGCGCGTGTTTATTCACAGCTGCACGAGAAGCGAAGCGAGGAAGGAAACTGCTAACTCTCCCTCTCCACTTTTTCGTCCTTTTTTTTTTGTTCTCTTTTTTTTCACTCGACTCCCAATCGCATTTTCCAAGTTCATTTCGGTACGCGCCAACTTTCCAATTTAATTTCTACATTTTCCGAGAAGCCCCTTAACTGTCTCTAAAAATATGGAAGAAGAAAAAACACCATCGTTGCCGGAAGAGTCACTCACCTCGCGGGTACACTTCAGCGTTATGTGACAGTGCGGCTGGACGGCATATTCTGGGAAAAAAAAACAATCAATTAGGAAATTAAAATAAATTCGCCGCCCATAGAGGGACACGAAGAACAACCGACTCTTATATTCATTTTCACTCACCTTTCTTCTTCTCTTTCTCCCTTTTCTCGCCATCCTTTTCGCTCCTGAAAAATTCCAAATCGCCCGTTCACTTTCTGTACAAAATTTCTCCTTACTCGTGCGGAATGTGAGTTTCGTACTCGAGACTTTCTGTGAATTGCGAATCTGAACCCAAATTTGAAAATTCAAAACTTACAGTTGTTTTTTTTTAATTTTTAAGCAAAAAACGACCGATGGAAAATTTTTGTTAGAATTTGGCCACATTTTTACGAATGTTTTGCGTTCGTTAAAAAATTTCCAGTCCCATGTTAATCGTTGTTTAGTAGAAAATAATTTTTTTTTTTCATTACAAAGTACGAAATGCATTTATTTTTTCACACGATACAGTTATCCGATTAAGGAATAACGACTGATCATTTTTTGACGTTTGTAAACGTCTAAGGCGCCACGCAGACAATATTAATTCAAAGATCAAAACTCTGGACAAAAATAGATCGTGCGAGCCGAGTCCGACTCTGGACGATGCATCGTTGGGATGCAACGAGACTTCTTTTCTCAGCGGAGTCAAAAATTCATACGGGATCTTCGACTGCGATGACCAAAAAACTTTATGCAACGAAAAAAAAAACGAGGACGTTTTTAAAATTCGAAAAAAAATATTAAACAGACAAAATTCTTCGTTGCGTTCCGTCGATGAGAATTTTGATACCATCGCTGTGGCTCAAAGGGTTAGACCATGAAAATATAACGAAGCATCGAATTGACGTCATTCGTAGTTCGTTGCTATTGGGAATAAAAAAAAGTGTAGTTATACCTGATTCGGCCTACGTGCAAAAAACCATTCGCGCTTCGTATATGCGTAGGTATCGTTTAAATTGCTCTTCGTATTAGCAGAGTTCTGATCCAACCCGACACGCGGTTTGATTCGAACGATTGACGAGATGAACGAGAAAAAAAATGATACAAAATGGTGATTGCGGAATGCGAGACTCTGAACAGCAACGAAGCCTCAATTTTTATCAAATAATATCAAAGTTTTCTGTGGTATTGGTATATTTTCTACAGAAACACGAGAATCATGAATGTCGATGGAAAATAAATCGATCAGATAATCTTTTTTCTTGAGCAGAGCTCATAATTATTTTTCAATATTTTTTCTGGACAATGCAACTCTCTTGCGAGGCAAAAACCAAATCGACACGAAAAATCACATGACCCTGAAGTTTGCAACGTTGAGATTCAACGAAAAATGATTTTTCCATTAATTATTTATTGAATTTCGAAATTTATGACCATTTTTCGTGGCCATTTAGTTTTTAGGTCGCAAGAGATGATTTTTTCAAAAAAAAAATACTTTTCGATTTGTCGATTCAACAAAAAATACTTTTTCCTCTAATTATCAAAAAAGAATCGTTTTATTGTCCAGAGCATATATTAGAAAATAATTACGAGCTCTGGTAAAGAAAAAACAATTTTTCTTTGCGATTGCAACGATGCAACCTTCAAGATTGTAAAATGGCCATAATGACCAAAATTCAATAAATAATTAATGGAAAAATGATTTTTCCTTGAATGGCAACGTTGCAAACTTCAGAGTCATTGATATTCGTCATAATTAGCTCGATCTATGTGAACGAAATTCGAAGGGAATGCGACATAGGGATTTGGGTAATGTGGAATTGAATACGCGAAGGTTCTCTCTGGTGGATTGGTGTGTCGCTGTGCTATAAGTTAGCTCTTCATCCTGTCGTATCTAGCTGGGTCATGACCTACTTTTCCAGGGTTCGCTACGAGTATTGGGTTGGGTCAAACCGATATTTTCCATGTACAGGATTCGACGAGAGATCTCAGGGATTCTCGTCGGTGCGGTGAGCAAGATGCAAGGACAAATTCTTCCCTACGCTTGACCTCGTCATGGTCCAATGAATTCGACACTTTTCCAAGCTCCGAAAGTTTCTTCCTAGACGGTAAACAACTTTTACGATATTTAAATTTCTCTTCATTTTCTGCAATTTTTATTTTCCCACTTTATAGATTCGTCGAAATTCTCTTCTCCCTGCATTTTTTTTGTTTACGTCCTCCGTCAGCTGTCCATTGGTTTTGTGGACAGAAAATCTGCCAGAAAATTAAACGACCCGTAAAATGCGTTCCGAACACTAATTTCGAAAGTGCAATAATAATTTCTCTTCGCTCACAATGACCAAGCTAGAAATATGCGAAAGCGTAACAGAGACGAATAAAACAGTAGAGATCCGGAGCTGCGAGTGTCGCTGATCCTCAGAATGTATTTTATAGTCGAGCCCCGAACATTTTCCTATTTATTTTCTGGTCAAATTCGTTGAAAACGGATTTTATGAATTTTTTCAAATTTATTCACCCCGGAAAATCGCCAAGGTCATGTTCGAAGCGCTTTCGAGACGATTTTCTTACTTATTTGCAGGATATTTACGAAATATGGAACGAAAGACCGAAAAAAATGAATTTTGCCATTTTTTTAAAACGAAAATTCATTCTTTTGATGCAAAACGTCGATTTTAGAAAAAGAAGATTAATTGAATTTTGCTGGAAATTTATTGATCGTATAATTTTTGGAAATTATAATTTTTTTATCGTCAGAAGATGAGTTTTTTTTCATTCCGCACGGAATGTCTCAATATCCGTGTACACGCATATATGAATATATCCGCGGAGGGGAAAGCACAAGTGCGCAATTCCTTCGTCGCAGGTCTTTCATTATAACGCGTATAACATTAGGAGTTGGTACGAATCACCAACAGGCTTTGCCTCGTGCTGAACGCACGATATAACTCAAGTTCGTATACGCATATGTACCTCGTTGCTATGGCAAGCGAACAGTTATAATTACACCGAATCTCAGAGAGATCCTTCCAGTTGGTTCATCGTACTCGAATAACCAACAAGTTTTTAAAAAATGCGATGAAAACACGCCGAGAAAAAGATCAGTATCTCAATTCATTACGTCGTCATTATGAAAACGCTCGAAAAACGTTTGAGCGAATTTGGAATAAAGGAAAACATTGAAGCTTTCGGTTAGAGAAATGTCATCGATCTCCCGGAGGCTTGTTGCGAACAAAGAAACGTCGAGCACGATGCGTGTCTCGAGCGTCTAGAACGAACAGCTGAGAGCCCGATAAGAGTATAAGGGACAAAAGGCTAAGCATCAATGTCAATGCGACGCGAGCGATAAATGAAAATATTGCGAGGCCTTGTTGAGAAAAATGGAAATTGTAAATTTCATGTACGTTTTGCGTATACTTCTGAATGCTGCGACTCTCGTGGTTTATACTTTTTTTCATTCGTTGTCTTTGCTTCGCCTTCCTGGCTACTCGATGTAAACACGCGAGCTTGTAAACAAAGATGTCGGCCATGTTGATGTAACAGCTGTGCTGGACGCTCGCGATAATGGGATAGCGAGAGAAAGGGTTGGAATGCATGAAAGCTCCTAAATCTTCTAATTCAAATAGCTACGAACGAGTATCTAATACTGTTTATCCTCATAGATTAAAGTTGCAATTCCATTATTTTCGGACCTATAAGGTCCTCGTAATTTTAGCAACTACTTTGTATACGTATATATATTTCTAATTGGTTCGTTTGTAAGTGCACTGACGTTATTTTCACAAACGCATGAAAATTCTCAACCGGGCAATATTCTACGATGCATCATTCAGAAGGAGTGAAAAAATTTAAGGAAAGAACTTACCGAATCAGAAGCGATATCGTTTTATTGTTCGCGCACTCGAGGATTTTTTTTTTCTCCCAACCCTCGACAGTTTTGACCCATTCCTCGCCCGGACTTCGCCAATCCTTAGAGATGAACGGCATTTTTTATATGTTCTGTCCGATCGTCCTGCGGATGTTTCCCACAGGTACGAATAAAAGTGACACCACGAAAGCGTCGCGGTTTTTATTTTCCGTCGGACCGTTGTTTGAATTTTTTGTTTATATTTTTTTTTAACTCTTTTTCCCTGTCTTTCGCGATGATTTCCAGCTGATGCGCTTCAGACCTGACCGTTTAGACGCATACATCTGATACGATAATCGCGACGTTGAAATTTTGGACGTGTGTGGAATAATAAAAAAGAACGAAATAATTACACAAATCCTGCCTCCGCGGTGGCCAGACAACTACTGGACTGCCAGCAACGAAGGCTCTTCCGATTGCTCGCAGTCCGGTACTGCGTGTGCGAGAGTTTGTTCCGAGACTCAAAGACCAACCCGCCGATCGAACGCGCATGCACCGACCGTCTTTTTTTACTGTGACGTCATTCGGGAAAGAGATGATATTTCTCCATCAGCTGAGCCCCGTGATATTTCGCAGTCGAAAACGCACCGCCATAAACGTAGCCGTGCGATTTTGATGTTCGGCTTGTCATTATTTTTATCGTTGCGTTTTCGTTTGGCGGTCAATGGTAGCGTAACTGAAAAGCTTGGTCGTGGGTACTTTTCTAAAAATTAATTATCCAAAGTTTCGTACCGTAAAGATAACGGACATATACGTTCACTTTAGATCTTTTAGGTGAAATAATTTTCATAACAATTCGGATAACATGGCTTTTTATCTCTCCGTATCAACTGGATAAGCTTACCAAAAAAACTTCAAGTTTTCGCCATTTTTATTAATCTTATCTTTCAGCATTCGCCCAGTTAGGTAAATAAATAAAATCAGGCTCCAACACATGATGGGATGACAAACGTTTGATAGTGATTGGTAGTGGGATTTAAACGTTCAGTACTATAATTATAACCACCAAAATATAGCAGGTACCTGTAATTATTACCGAACGATTTTTACACGATTTTTACGATCTGTCAGTTTTAGATGTAAGTATAGGGAAGATCTGAGTTTTCCCTTTCTCGAAATGTCCAGTGTAGAAGCAAATAAGCATAATTCGATGTACACCTCCTTAACTCAGCAATAATTTAATTAATTCGATTTCTATGAATTCCCATAGATTGTAACTTATGCACAGTTTTTATGGTAGACTCTCGCGACCAATTGCAAGAATGATGGTGTTCAAGTTCAATGGATTCGCGGTTGATTTTCTAAGCAGATTCCTACGTTATGTTTCAGGATCCTTTTCGTCTTTACAGAGATTTATTGCTGCGATACAAATTTCTTCATTTTCTGTGTCCACCTCTTTGTCGTTGTCTTTGGCATCGACCCGTATAACTTGTTCTTCTTCTTCAACTTCCTCCCCTTCTCCTTCGGATTCAGAATCAGTTGGTGGGAAATCCGGCATTGCTGAAAAAATGCAATATTTTTCATGAATCTCCCTGCATTCATAATGCTCAGTAAAATCTCACCTTTTCGGTCCATTTTCTCTTGCCTTGCGTCCCGCAAAAACTTTTCTTGAGCTACTATGATGTCCTCGCTGCTTGAGCAGGCCGCATAAGCAGCTAAAAGTTCGGCATTGAGCTCGAGAAACGAATGACCCCAGGAGAATTTGCCCAGATACAATTCAGCCTCTTTGGAAAAGCCGGTGATTACCAGAGTGGCCGCGATCGCTTCCACGCAGCTCAGTTCACAAGGTTTGCCATAATTTATTGGATTTGCCGCTACCAGAAACGGCAATAATCGAGGATTCGGTGATCGCATCCTGGAGAATGGAGTTTCATCCAGTTTTGCCCAGCTGCAGTCGACCACCGCGCATCCTAGATTTTCCACGATATCTCGGTCCCTTGGGGATACGCACTGTTTGCAAATAATTGCAGAGAATGCTGTCAGTGAATTTTGACTAATTTATTCAAAAGAAATCTGGCACTGAACCTTGTACGGACCTTTTTCCCAACTGGAGTCAACACCAAACCTGGAAATCTTGCACCCAGTCTTAGTGTCTTCACTAGACCGTGTCGCGCAAGTTTTCTCCCAGAACACTTTTTCGGATCACAGTGTTCCAAATCCCACATGGCAATCGGAAATGGTACGGGCCATTCGTGTTCACTTTCTAGTTGATTTAATGCACAGTTGTTACAGTGAGACAAAAACATTGAGGATCGTTGCATGTTACTTTTTTAATTTTTGCGAATATTCGCGAAGTGTTATGGAAACCAGGTTTGGTGAATGAAATTCTTATCATTTTTACTCCGATTCCGGTTAATTCTAGGACTGATTAATAATTCTATGCTTTTGGACATTTATCTTCGGGAAAAAGGATTTCTGAATGATTCGTGTTGTCAAATTCCAAGAACAACAAAAACATAAACTTTTCACGTAATTCTAACCTGATTCTCCTCCATCCTCCGGATCTGATCGGTCCTGTTCCTGTCGATATCTTTCCTCTTTTCCTACTACGTGTCTTTGCCTTCTCCCTAACAATTTGCCTTTACTCTTTTTCCCTCTTGCCGACATTTTCGTAAATTCTATTTTATATTATTTACTCTTGAAGTCTTGAAGAACTTCGAAGCAGGAACTACATTTACATCTACGTGACGACACAACACGTTGCCTTGTAGAAATGAAGGTTATCTCGTTGTTTTGGACAGTGAAAAAACGTGTGATTATGGAAGAGAATATTTCATGGCAATGAGTGCACGAACAAAAAGTGCTGTATTTTTTTCAGCAAGCTCTCAAATTTCGATTCCGTTACTATATATAGTTTTAGCGTTTACTAAACATTCATATTAATATTTCAATTTCATGCGCACGAATATTTGGTAGCGGAAAAAAGTGATTGGTCATAAATGTGTTGCCGAATTGAAGTATGTAAATTTTTCACTCTCGTCTACATGTAGCGATGAGACAAAAAACAAGAAATGCTGTCATAATAGCGCGTTGGAACTTGTGTATTCTTGTTTCTATAAGAAAAAACTCTCCTCGACCACTTGTGGCTGTTTACAGTGATGAGATTACAAAAGTGTGTGTGCGTGCGTGTGCATAAAACAAATCCGCAGCGACGTCTTTCGAAAATCGAAAGCCCCTCTTATCGATGTTTTCATTATATTTTTGAAAGGCAACCAGGGCCTTCCAAAAATATTGGATTTAATAGAAAATGTACATTTTTTCGACGATGATACGTATTTCTGTTGATGAACGAATCTTTTGTGTGAATGATTATAAAATCGCGAATTTTTGGCAGCCGTAAGTACGAGTCGGCCCTGTTGCGAAAATTCCGACGTGGGGGGAATTTAACAAGTGGCACGGTCTCCAGTACCTCAATAGTTACGCGGACATACGAATCGTTCTGTCGCACAAAAAACTTTTTATTTTTATTTTTTTCGTTATACATAACAATTGAGCTCGGCGAAAGCAGTTTGATCGAGATAACGTCAAATAATCGGATATTCGAGCATCATCATCGTCTTATATTACTAAGTGGGTGAGTAAATAAAAATAACAATAATTATCAACCTGTTGTCAAAACGGGACGAGAATACAATCGAAAAGTCTAAAACTCGACTAACGTGTTTTTTCTTTTTTCTCGTAATCGACGCGGGATCAAAGGCGTTAGAATTTATTATGCCATGTAATTCCGAGCTCATCTCATTATTTTTCGTGTTGTTTATTTATTTATTTGTCAACTTGATTCCACTGGACATGTTTATGCCGCCAGGACAATGGATCCAGGTATATCCCGAAAACAGAAATCCGAAAAAGTATTTGTCACAAATGTATCGTTTACAGAGAAATACTTATAACTGTTTCGATGTACACAGTCTGACTAGATATTAGTTCTAGCGATTGAATACGATAAAAAAATACGAAAAAACTATAAAAATACGAAAACATCAAAAAATTCTCCCACACTGAATGTCTACTGTTTCTTTTCAATTTTCCATGCACCATGCACGATATGGGAACCTCAAAAACCATAATAAAACAAAATGCAATGTTGTATCATAGCCAAACCAAACTAGCCACAAAAAATGTGTCTCTAAAATCTTTGAAAACACATCACAGTCTCATTATATCTCTTCCACGTATTTTCACATTACAAAAACTTCATCGATGCTTGTCACAGGGTTTTTCCGTCACTGAACTTGTCTTGAACTCTTTGCTCGTGCTGTCCCTGTGAAAATTTGCATCGACCTCCGATAAAATGAAATTTCGTGCTTTTTGCAGAAAACGTTGGACGAGAGGCAATCTTGAAAGTTACCGATTGGCTACGAGGCGTGTGGACAATGCGACGAAAGGCAGGTCCCGTTCAACAATGGGTCGATTCTATACCTTCGCCTACCAAATCAGCACCCGACGCTCGATCCATTCTAGAAGAAAATCAAACTCCGCCTCTCACTCCTGTTTCCTTGAGAGAAAATATTTTTGTCAAGCCAACCATGACTGTATCAACTCCCATCACAGTACCAGGCTCACCAATAATTACCAAAACCGGTGTTTCAAGGTGAATAAAATTTTTTTTTTTGTTTCATTCATTCCTTTTTGTTTTTGTACATTTTTACATTTTTTTTTTAATATTTAACTCATTCGTTCATTCGTATTAATGGGCAGCAGAAATCATTGAATAATTTTAATGTAGAGAACCAAAAAACTGCTAAGGAATTGTTATTCTCTGGTGCGATGGGATTTGTTAATTTTATTTCCCATAATGGCCAGCCATCGGTGGCGCTGGAACGATTGACGGAACAGATGCGAGGCATAGACCATCATTCTTGAGGTAAAAATAGATTTTTGGGTCATTGATAAATTTGAAAATTGCAGTCCAGTCGCGCACGGCCGTTTGGCCCGAGATCCGAGCTTTCAATCGGACAGCAGTCACTGCAGCAGTGTGGAAAGTCTTTTGGAGCTCCGCCGGGCGGATCCAGAGGCGATTCTTCTGGGCCTTGGCTTCGGGGGTTGTCCTAATCATTCTCAAGAGAATGGACCGTTGTCACGGATTCCAAAGAGATTTTTACAACCTTCGAAACTTCAAGGAATCACGATAAACGATTTCGTCAAGCATGAGCAAGAGACGAGCGAGTCTCTCGATTCTGCGTCACTCGGATATCGAGGACTTACGGGTAAGAATTATTACAGGAGCTCGAGCATTAAATCTCAAAATCTTTTAATTCAAACTCGTTCGTATCTCTTTGACTCTGGCACGAGGAAAACAGATGCCCCTTAGGTCGTTGTAAAAATACGTCCTTCATATCTTGACGTTTTGATTAATCGAACAAATATGGTTCGTAGACTCGAGTAAACACAGTCCAAATATCTTCATGGCCACAAATGGATTCGTGAACTAATTCCAACTCATTTTTTCCTAAATCGAAATAAAATACTTCAGCCAGTTTTTTCAACAAATTTTACACAAACAACTCAAGTTAAGGAGGTTGGCTACGTACGAAAATATGCTAAGAAGTTCATAAAAATTGGTAATAATATTCTTTAGCATCAAATACAATGACACAATTTTTTTTCTATTTTTTGTCTACATAGTTGTCGGATGATTTGAGTTCACAGCATGCTAAAGATATACCTACATATATTTGAATCCTATGCTCACGAATGTGAACTCTAGTGTTCAATAACTCGAAAACTATGTAGAAGAAAAATCGTAAATAATTTGCGTATTAATATTTATAATACTCAAGAGTATGGTCACCAAAATTTATCGAATTCTAATCATTTCGATTTTTCCTATGCTTTACGTGTAGCCACCCTCCTTGATACAATCCCATAGGATGAAACGAAGTTAAATTTTGTGGAATGGCAAAAATGATCGCTGCAAGTGAAATAGACGAAAAAATTCAGCGTCGCTGTCAATTCACTAAATTGACAGAGGACATGGGGATCGATGATTGAGAAGAGTGAGTGGAGCGTGAGGTGGATTGTATTGATTTATAGGTAGCAGCGATACTCTGAGCGTGCCAGGACGCGTTCGTCATCGTAGGCTCTCCGGACCTAGTGACTTAGTAAGTCCCTGCGTCTCTGCATCGTTGAGAATCCAGTGATCACTTAGTTTTTTGTTTTCGTTTTAGCAAAATTTGCATTTTCATTGGAATTATTATTTATTTCAGAAGTTTGTTTGTTTACACCAGATATTCGCATTGTTGCATTTAATACTCTGACGCGCCAGCACACAGTCCTCAATCTGTTTACGAAATGCCCACGTGAGAGATAAGCGGAATCACTACTCGACGGACGATGCGCTTCAACAATTTGCTGCAATTCACTCGCGATTATTTAAAACGCTGTCACAATTAGCGATTTATCAAATTCTTCTCCTTCTCTTTTTTCCGAGGATGCAAGTTTAATTTAATTTTGTATTACACACAATTTGTTTATGGACTAAAAATACACTTTGGATCGGCGAAGCGTATTTCTCTTTCAATGTGACAGCGACTTCTCTTCGTCAACATATGTCTTTGAATTTATTGATATTTGCGGAGATTAAACGCAAAAGCAAATAACGATTTAATTGCGGAATTTTATGTCCGGCAAGAGGCACGATACCTTGGCAAACATTTTGATTTTTTTCTTGTTCATTTCTTTTATCCGTAACTGCATGAAAAATGTGATTTTTTGGTCGATCAAGTAAAACACGACGTTTGTTATTTTTTAACGTACTCGACACGTTTTCTTTGCCAGATTTCGTTCACTCAGCTTATTGATCGGTGTCAAACATTTTTCTGCCGTTATTGACAGTTTTGCTTGTTTTATCAAAGGTTCGCCATTTGTAGCCCCTTCGGAAATAGTGCAGAAAATTATGGAGCGCTTGCGAGAGCACGAAAGTCACGAGCAAGACCCGTACACCGTACACAATACCAATACTGAGCCCTACAGTCCGATCTTCCAAGATACCAGCAGGCTGTCCGTACTTTCACCGGATAATCGCCAGTTCCTGGAAAGACCTCGATCTAAAAGTCCCGATATGCGGAACAAGCGAATGATCATAGGTAATTTTTTTCGTTCCTATTACTGACTGATTTGAATTTTTCAATTATCTCTAGCGTATCATAAAGATCATCCAAAATATTGTCGATTGGCGTTAAGGATGTGGATTAATCACGCCAGTCCGGTTTTAGACCAAATTTATTTTTTTATTTGGTTATTTTTTAATTTTATTTATTTTATTTATCATTTTAGTGATTTTATCATGAAATTTTAGACCAAGCTCAGGCCAATAGTTTTTAGAACTAAAATTCGTTTCTAGAAGAAAAAAGTGCATCGTTTGCCATTCGATCGAAAAATGTGCTGATTGTTGTTTCAGGACAAAAGTCTTTTGCATTTGGGTGTGACGGTGACCTGATTGAGATAGATTCATTGGATCACCGAGGTTCAGAAAATTCAAGCACAAACGGTAACGCGGACAATCATGAAATCGAGCTTGAGGATAAATTTGTCTTCGATGGATCGAGTTTGAATAATAATAACAAAACGTCAGATCCTAATGGCTGTAGATCAAAGAGCACAAAGTCAAAATTCACAAAAGATAAAAGATTCTCAAAACAAACGTCCATTGACGATGCTGAACGAGACTTAACCTCCCCAAATAATAGTTCTCCGTCGGTGGAACTTTGCTCGCATTCTTCTGGGAACACGTCGCATCAGTTCGAGGACATTGATCGCGATAATTCGAACGACGATGAGCGTATATCAAATAATTGGAGATCGAGTTGCGACTCGGCTGATATAAAGAAAACGCCATGGGCACGTTTGTCCCGAGAAACAGGACGTCGTTTCAGCGACGGTTCGCTCAGGCAAGGCTCCGATTTGTTTCACAGGCGAAAGAGTTTCAAACGTCAGTCAAGAATCACCGATAACGAGGCCGTTGAATATTGCGAACCGGAGTCACTCTCTGAGCTGGTTGTCCTCGAACAAACCGAGGCGACTCAGCGGGATGAACAGCCCGAGGAAAATCCAACATCCTCAAAAAATTCAAGTTTCGCAGAGAACGAATCCGATGATAGAATCAAAAGATCTGATAGATTAAGCCACACGGACGTAGAAAAAGAGTCAAAGGCAGCAATAGAAAATCTTCCTACGACTGCTGGCGCCCAAACTCCGTCAGAAAAAAATGGACGACCAGTTAACAATGAAGCAAAAGTTGCAAGCACCTCGACAAAAAAGGTGGGAAAAAAACGACACGGCCTGTCATCGCTTCTTGGACTTTACAATTCAGTCGTGAGTGTCAGAACCGAACCGGGTTTTTGAAAACTATATACATATAACACACAAATATATATTCTCAAAAGGCCAATGATAATTTTTAAGCACACCGGAAGTAGGCCTATCGGTACATGAGGCCCCGATTTTAAAGCGTGAAGAACAAGTTCCGGAAACGAGTTCTTCCTCGTCAAACTGATATTGCAACTATTTTTATTAAAAACTGAAAGTTGCGGATATTTCGAAGCCCAGAGCGGACTGAGATTTTAATCATTTCGCCGATGGGTTCCTTAGGAAAATTGTGGACCACATTCGGGCACAACTTAAATATCTCATTATTTTTTTTAATCTGAATAATGAGGAAGAGACGGTATGAGATCGCAACCCCTAAAAAATCAGGCCCTAATGTTTCTTCCTGTTTCGTCACGATCTGAAAACTTAACTACTCGTGTCGTTAGTTCGTGACGACTCGGAACGCGAAGGAATTTGAAGGAGAATTTTGGGGGATTTTCAATTTTAAATGTTTAGCGAAATCCTATGATTCTGAAGTTTGCAACGTTATGAGCTCTGCTCAAGAAAAAACACAATTTTGTTGCATTCCAATGATGCAAACTTCAACATGATGAAATCATTTTTCTAATTCTTAGGAGAAAATGTCGCGTTTTTCGGTCCGATTGGCCTCTGAATAAGTAGCGATTTAAATGCACTTTTTGATCGTACCTATATCTTCCGTTGAGAACAACCTGTTGTCGATTTATAGTCTATTTTCACGTTATTTTGAGAGAGAATTATATTCTACGTTTGTTAATCATTCCACTATCAACAACACTAAGACATTTGTAGATGCAAAGGTCGATTGAAATGTCTAGAAGATCGTAGGACGATAGAAAATTAGGCAAATTTTGGAAGCATAAAATCACGCATATTCTATAGTATAAAGATACTGCGTTAACGTGCCCTCGAGAGCAGAATGCCATAGCAAAGTTATGACGAATTAAAGAATCGTGCGGGGAGGCACGTCAACGTGGTACAGTCGCAATAAACGACGATGCATTTCTTTCCACAAAGACTTAATTTTTGTTCGCTCCAAGAAAAGATATTCCAATTGTTTGATGAGTCAGTTTAGAAGGAGAGAGCAACGTAAGTTTTAAATAGCAATTTAATCGAAATGTGATCTAGGGTAAAGTTTACCCGCACGAACTGTACAAGGACTAGCCACCATTGAATTTTCGACATTTTGTAGAGAGGATCGTTAATGATATTACTGTTTTATTCCTTCACACATTTTCGTGTGTAAGCTCCAGTTTTTATAGTTTTTAAATTTATAGCAGAGTACTCGTGAATCTCAGGGTTTGGAGGATTGAATTATTCGTTTTGTTACTTACCAAAAGTTTCCTGCCTTCTTCAATATTCATTCCACAGACAATTGTCCCTAAATAATATATATATATACACATAAAATGTAATCAAATTCGAAAGGTATTTATATATATACAAATTTAATCGAAGATCTATGAAAAAAAATGGAACAAAAAACAACGCCTTTGTTTTTCTTTTGCCTCTCATCGACAATCCAGTTTTTATTCTCACAAATATTCAATGCAGAAAAATGGACTCGGACACGGGTCACGTATAATTTATACGCTTCGACGGGCTTTCATTTTTTGTTTTTTTAGTATTTGGATTATTTCTTTAATCAATATTATTATCATTATCATTATTTATTATTAAGAACAGAAATAAAAGTCGATCGGTTTGCTAACGTTTAATTACCGTTGTAATTACAAAAATGGTATTCGGACTTGTGATCTCGTAATTTTGAAGTAAACAAAAATATTATTGTTTCCGTCGTTTTTGTTTTCTCGTATTCGCGGCTGCGCAAAATGCGACGGATATCCAAAATATATTACGTATAAATGCAGAATTAGGATTTTCTGATTTTGTTTTTTCTCAATGATTGGAAGTTGCAGGTAAAAACTGTGTTTTCTCAATATTCTCGTTTTCGATCCTGTTTGTTTTTTACAGTTTATAAAGTGGAGCATTCACACCGCGAAAGGTGAAAAAAAAATTCTACAACACAATCATTCGCATTTGTCAAGTTTTTGTTTTGTTTTGTCTTCGTAAATACATAAGGTCGAAGGGCGATAAGTCAGCGACTTAAAAAGTAACCATTTTTGTGTGGTAAATGCCTCAAGTTTCCTTTCTTTTAATTTTGGGTCTGTCGTGAGCCATGGGGGGGATGAATTGACAAGGCGAGAGGGGCACGTGGGGAGAATATTGTGGTCAGAGGTAAAGGAACCGTTTTTCCTTCCTTTCTTCTTTCTCTCTCTCTCTCGAATGATTTTCGATTCAACGAACTTACATATTTGACGAATTATAAACACACAACAAATGTGATTCTATAATTTTCCATTGTTCTCCATCAATTACGAATCTCGAGGGTATACACTACAAACAAATTATTCTCTCGAATACGATTGGCGCGAAAGTAAAGAATTTTGTTCGTCTTTTCGCCTCGTCGCGTTTTGTTTTTTCAGTTTCTCACACTTATTTAACCGTGTTTCTTAATCATATCTTAAAACTTATACAAACTGATGACAACACTCACTTCTGCTACGGTACTTAGTCCTCTTTTTCTACCCTGGAATAGAGGAGAGAAAAAAACACAATTTTTCGTTTCTCACATTTTTTCGTTTCTGCGTTTGCACTTTTTCTGTCGTTTTTTTTTTTTTTCGTTTTGCGGTTGACGGGATCGATCTGGCGAACGGTGAAAGGGTTCACAGACGTGTGGTTAATTTATAGACGGGACACAGTTGGGCAAGGGAGGAGGAAAGGTCTTGTATTTTTGGGAAATGGAACAGGAAAGAAAAGGATCTTACTTTACGACTTCTTGTTGCTGCTGCTGCTCGTCAAGGTGAAGTTCGACTATTGTCTCCATTCTATTCTGCACCTTGAACGTTACCTGAGCCGCTAAGTATTTGTCTTTGTTATTGATTGACCATCCAGAATACTGAAAATAAAAGAGCAAAGGATGTAAAGGCGATCGACCGTAGAGACATTAATAAAGTATAAAAAATAAATAATTACCGTGGATGTGCTTTTGTACAATGTTTTCCCTTCTTCCTTGAAGGGCAAGTATTTTTGTAACAGCGCTTTGCCGTCTATCCTCCATAAGGTCGGATCGGTACTGCCTCCAACATCAGCTTTTGCAACGACGAATGCTCCTGACTTTAAGATTTTAATAAAAACCAAGAAATTGAGATTAATTTTTCAGCGGCAAAGAAATCGGTGATTCTTTTTTGTGTCGTGGTGAATTTTACCGTGTAATCTTTTGGCGGTATTCCAGACGATTCGTTGAAGCTGTTGTCATCCGAATCCTCGTCCTCTTCCTCATCCTTTTTGGAACGTCTCTTCTTCTTGGGTTTCTTTCCGGTGTCAAAATCTGAATCGTCTTCCTCTTCTTCCTCTTCGTCTTCTTCGTCCTCTTCTTCTTCCTCCTCCTCCTCTTCTTCCGAATGCTGCCGCTTCTTCGCTGATCCTCTCTGTGGCCTTTTCTTAGCTCCTCCCTGCTTGACGGAGCATTCATTTTTGTTAAGAATGCATTATGCTTAAGTTTGCGACGTTGAGATTCACCGAAGAATTCTTTTTCCATCAATTATTCATGGATTTCTTGAATTGGGACAAATTTTTGTGTCTATTCAGTTTTGGGTCGCAAGAGAGAATCGTTTCATTGTCCAGACCAAATGTTGAAAAATTATTACGAGCTCCGGTCAAGGAAAAAACAGAATTTCGTTGTTTTGGTTGTCCATTTTTTTTTCGATCTTGGGCACGAATTCCATTTTTATTTCGATTTTTCGCATGGATTCCATTTTTATTTCATAGCGGGACGAGCTTTCGTAATATTGGTCTTTGTAGTCGCAGAGTTTTTCGTGCAAATGGTTGAAAAATCGTCATGTTTGCATTTGTATGTAAAAAAAGCATAAAAATGTTTGTCATCGATAGAATTGGGTCGTCAAAAAATGGAGGATAGCAACTTTTGTCATGAATAATTATCCCGACGTAATATCGACGCGAATGCGAGTTATTATTATGACAAGAGGAGAGATTGGCAGAAGGAACACGCGGAACGTGAACGATAGTATGTACCGAGGAATGCATGGATTGTTTGAAAATAATGGAGTGCGCCACCGCCATTGGCCGGCCGGCGAAATGCCATCTCGTCGTTATCTCGTACGAGAGCGTAGCGCCTATTGCGAAAAAAATGAGCTCAGAAAACAATCTTATTTGTGAAGTTAATTTTTGTTGTCTTTATGTATCTGTCGAGTGGAGACTGTGAATAAGATAAATAAGGGGAAACAGAGCGATAGTCAAACTCCGTTATTTCGAACGAGGTTCAACAAATAGAGAATAATAAATCGCGTTGCAACGACGCTGATGCGCGCGCGCATTCTCAGTCCTCGGAAAGCGCACGAGTAAACTCTGCGTTTCCCTTTGCGTCTACTCTCGGCGTAGATTTTGTCACGACTGTGAGAGAGATGGAAATTATGCACGGCAGGTGTTAGGCAGAACGGTTAATACATACGAACTCAAAAAATATCGACGCGAGACGTATATAGCAAATATAATCACTACGATCGGGGAACATCCGCTGGTAGAATGTTTAGGAATTTCGCATAACAACTTTTCATGCACGCTATTATTATTTTGATGGCGTGGGAGTGCGAATACATGAAATTCATTTTTTCGGCACATCACGAATGCATTACGCATTTTTTTTTATTCGCACACGCAGATTCATGTTTCATTGGACTCCGAGAAGCGATAGGTTGGGCTTGAAATGATAAAATCACAAAGATAAACTTACCTCAGCCCCGGCTTCGGCGTTCCAGTCTTCCTCCGATGCTCCTTCCACCTCCTCGGGATCGTCGGCCGAGTACTCGTCCTCGTCCGATACGTCCTTCGTCTTCTTCATGATCCCTTTGCGCGAAATTTTTGCTGATTATGCCACAGGCACTCGCGGAACGAACACACAAACTATCGAACGAACAAATAACGTCTCGTTAACGCGTACGATCAACGTTTTCCGCTAATTAATATTCGACTAACGCGAAGGATTAATGCTCGCGCCTAGAGCTTCACGAAGAGACGGACATGCACGAGAAACAAACCGCAAACAATATGGCCGCACGGAGGCGCGATCAGCGCGAATAAATACGTCCGCGCAATCGCGTATGCGCGTCAACCGGAAGTTCCCAACCGGACCTTCGGATTTTCACATGCGCGCGCACATTCGAACTTGTGTAGACTAATCTGCTTATTTTCGACTCTATGGACTCAATATGGAGGAGCATTATGTTTGTAACGTTCGCTAAAAATTGAAAAATGCTGTTCAGGTATTCGTACAAGCGCACAAGTTCGTTTTCGAGGGCCAATCGTCTCATTAAAGGCGGGCGATTATGAAGGTATTTTCGAATTATTGAGTAAATTCGTGAAAGTTATTTCAAGAATTTATTCCAACGAAACCGTTATTTTAAGCCAAGTGTATTAATTAATGAGGTTTTATTTGGACAAACCAAAAAGTCAAACGAAGGACAAATCGATTAAACTGTCAGCCGAATTGATTGACACAGCAATATAAAAAGAAACCGAGAAAAAAATTGGTTTATCATCCAAGCGATACGTACAATTCGGATATACTTTAAAAAATTATCATTCCGTCTCTGTTCCCCGTTGCGAAAATCTGATCGGAAACTCCAAAAAAAAATGAAAAGTTCCGATGAAAGATTGAATGCTAAAATTCGTCCTGAAAAATCGAAATCCATGTAATTAATTTCTAAATCAATTAAAAATATTCTCCAGCTATGAAAAATGTCTCAAAAATTCAAAATGCTCTCTCGTGTAGGCGATCAATATACGGGGTTGGCGCATGCGTGGCCCAATTCTGTAGACGAGCGTCATTCGGTCTAGTATCTACACTATTTACAGAATTCTTTCGCTAGTGTTCGCGCCTCGCGAAATAAACATTACCCTGGATTACAAAAAAACAGTTCGTTTTGCCGGCAAGCTGAGTCGATCAAAACAAAAGAAACAAACAAAACAGGAAACTGACCACTGTGACATGTTTGAACTGTACGGAGTGAGTAAAGATGGAATGGTTTATCATTCGCCACCTCCACGCAGGAAGGAAGTCGATATACTCGAGGTACATTCTTTTTTTCTCATTACGATTCATTACAGCGAATAAAATAAATTGAAAAAAAAAAGCTTTAAAAATAAAACTGAAACCGATCGATAAAATCGACAACGAAAATTCAAAATGTCTCCATGCCAAAAATGATAAAAAATCGGAGCGAAATTTTGAGGATCACTTTGAAAAAAAAATAAAAATTTATTTAAAAATCGTTTTTATTGTTTTTTTAAATTTTGATTCTTCGTCAAATTCAAAAACAAAGAAAAATCATGAGCAGCAACCAATCGAATCAATATAATTACGTCCAAAATATGTTACGAATAAATTATATCGAGGATTCATTATCATAGACATGTCTCCAACTTTCGTCCCCGGAATTGATGAGAAAATTGCCAAACGGAGATGCGATTCACCACGTTAAAAACACTGTTGTCGCGTCCCCACACGACAAGGACAAAACCAGCAGCAGAGAAAAAGGTAAGTCCAGATTCTTACAAATTCCGCTTCCTCTTAAATAATATGAATGACAATAAAAATTGGTTAGAAAACAAATTGAAGCATAAAAAAAAATAAAATAAGAAAAAAATTGAATAAAAACATAAAAAAAACAAAAAATTGATAAAAAAATGAACACGTTCGAGCAATTGCACACTCCACTCCTCAATTTCAAGAAAAAGAGTCGTTCAGCCAGTCTTTGCTCAAAATTGCAGTTTTTTGAAAAAAATTTCAGGCCCAAATAAATAGATCGCGTATTTTTTTCTCGAAATTTTCTCTGAAAAATTCCAAAAATCGACAAAAAAAAAGGTAAAACCGGATTTAAAAAAAATTCATACGTTTTGAAATGACGAACATTGTTTCTCGATCATTGCTTGGCCGATTATCTCTGCTCGTCAGCAAATTCACAGAAATTGAGAAGCTCTTTGGTTTTTCTTTTCCAACCTGACAGAAAATTAGAAAAGTTGCAGGCGTTGTTATTAATTTTGTTCTACATCGATCGCTATTTCGTGAATAGAATGAAAGAGCGATGAGTCTCCCGGAACGAAACGAATCGTGTTTGATCGATGAGATATACTTTCTACAAATCTCAGCTCCATTCGATTGCGTTTCACATTTAGGAAGCGAATAATTGTATGGAAAGCAGTGTTATCGTTCTTACGTAAAATATAAAAGTTTGAGTACCAAAACGCTATGACACGATTTTCTATGATTGAATTTCTATTCATGGATGATCAGTTTTCGTCTCTTCGAGCCTTTGGAATATCCCTGATGATCCAGACCCAATGTTGTCAGTTTTATCGATCAATTTATTCGTGAAATTCAACATTTTTTCGACGATTAATTTTGTTGCTGCTCGGAAGTTATTTTTTTGAAATTTACAGTCCGTAGTTTAGGTCGAAGATGGTTGGTGATGATAGGACTATTCTTGCTGGGCTGTGCACTCGTAGCTGGGGTTGGACTTCCTTTGGCTCTGGAGCTGAGGAGTTCGCACTTGCTGGAGGCAAGACTGCAGGTCGTGAGGAGAATTTTGTCAGAAACGCCATTGATCGATGGGTAAATCTAATGAGAGTTGAATGATTTCTTTGATTTTTGGAGATTCGATTATAAAAATTGGGTTTTTCCATGGTCGATCGAAAAATTTTCAGCCACAATAATTTCGCGTGGAATCTTCGAAAACATCGTGGCAATACGAACTTACGTGATTTCCCATTCGATTCCGATCTCTCCCAAAACGCGACGTTCGGGCCTCAATGGCAAACCGACTTGTCACGATTGCGACAGGGCAACATGGGAGCACAGTTTTGGTCAGCTTACGTGCCATGTGAAGCCCAATTCCTGGACGCTGTGCAATTGACTCTCGAACAAATCGACGTCGTGCGACGTTTGACCTCGAAATATTCGTCGCGAATGAGACTCGTCACGTCCAGCAAAGAACTTGAAAAAGCACACAAGGACGGAGTTTTAGCGAGTCTCGTTGGCATCGAGGGTGGTCACAGCATTGGAGCTTCCATGGCAGTCTTGAGAAGCTTTCACCTTCTTGGAGCGCGTTACATGACCTTGACCCACCGTTGCAATACTCCCTGGTGAGTAAACGTAATTAAAACGATAATTATCATTGATAATAAATCGGAAAGAAAGGTTTTCTTGCTGAGCGGTCACCCAACCGAGTACTGACCTTGCCATAATCGGATATTCATGAAATATAAAAAGAAATATGATTTTTCTTGAAGGGCCGACTCTTGTTCGGTAGAGGATCCGAACGAAGACGCTCCTTTAGATTTCCACAGCGACGGTCTCTCCAAATTTGGCAAAGCTGTCGTCCGGGAGCTGAACAGACTCGGGATGCTGGTCGATCTGTCTCACGTTTCGATAAGAACGATGAGAGACACTTTATCGATAACGAAAGCTCCTGTTATATTTTCCCACAGTGCGGCGAGAGCCCTTTGTAATTCTTCGAGAAACGTGCCCGATGACGTATTGAGAAATTTAGTGAGTGACTCGAATTTTCTTAGAAAAATTTACCAGTTTCAATCCACAGATGTTTGTTTTTTCTTGCATCGTCTACGACGTCCTAACCTTTTCCTTTATCCAACAGTCCGTAAATGGTGGTCTGGTTATGATCAGCTTCGACAGTGCTCATCTCAGCTGCGGAGATAAGGCCTCGCTGTACGACGTAATAGGTACGATTTTTCAAAGCCCTTCACTCAATATTCACGATTTGAACTTCGTATGACTAAGAGCTCCTGAATTTTCAACACAACAACGAACGCCACTGTTCGCCGGGACTTCCCCACTGCTCAAACGTCCGAAATTATCATCAGGCAATGTTCGAATTTCCGCCTGAAATCATTATTAATATCGTCCAATTTTTAATGACCAAGAAAGCAATATTTTAATGGAAAAAAATGGGAATTTTGTTCGACAGGTTCGACGAGAACATTTTTAGCTTAATGATCCCAACGAATTTCGTCACTGCAGTGAAAAATATTCGAGAAAGTCTCCTCGGAAGCAAATTTTCTTATTTCCAATTATGAAATTCGTTGATAATTCCCTTAGAAACCGAAATGTAGTGCGAAAATGATACAAATTTTGGAAGAATCCGAAAAATATTTGGACCACCGTGTTCAACGAAATTTTCACGATTTTTAACAAAATTTTTTTTTCAGCGAACAATAAATGAGAATGAGAGAATAGAGACAATCATCTATTATGCTTATGGGACGGTTTTTTAGTTTACTTTTGATTACAGCCCACATCAATCACATACGGAAAACCGCAGGTGTTAATCACGTAGGGCTGGGTGCTGGTTACGACGGAATATTAAGGCATGTCTCTTCACGATTAATTAACTCCTCAACATACTAGAAAATCCAGTGGCTTTTTCTCTCCATTTTTTTCCACGACGTCAATTTACGACACGAGAAAAAAAAACGACGAAAAAAAAAAAAAAATGTTTTTTTGTTTGTCACAATGTACAGTCCACCGACCGAACTCCCTGACGTGTCAGGCTATCCTCTCCTTCTTGCCGAATTGACGAGGGATCGGAGATGGTCCGCCTCCGACATAAAGAAACTCGTAGGAGGCAATCTCATAAGAATAATGAAAGAAGTCGAAATGAACGCGGCTTCCCTGTCCAATCAAACTCCCAGCGAGGAATGGATTTCTCAGGAACTCATCGAGGACACTTCCTACTGCAGATATCACGATAATTAATATGCACCATCCAGAATACACAAAACTACAAAAAAAATAATCATTCGTTTCGAACAAGACTAAGTTTCCAAAATGTAAAGACTGTGCTACACACAACTTTAACTCTTTTCGACGATTTTATAATAAAATTCACGTCACTAATTATTCTATTCGCCTGTGCCATTTCCACCGAATCCTCTCTTTTATTTTTTTTTTATAACTTCGATCGTTTCGCGGTTTTCTGCGAATTTTTTTATCCGAGGAAAAAAAATACTTCGTAAAGAGAATGCTGCAAGGAAAATAAAAATTGGTTTAGAAAAAATTCGCATCCTCGAGTTCTCGGAGAATTTTTGAGAGAAAAATTGAAGAAGAATTTATTGGAAAAACGACCGACGGGGTCCAGGAAAAATGTGAAAATTCCAGCGCGTATTTTAACTGGTAGGGGATTTTCGCTTCCCCACATTTTTCGAAGGCAAAGAGTGTAAAAAAAAAAGTATGAAATTTCGCGAAACGTTTTCCATTCGTGGTTTGGCTACTCGGTGGTCTCAAATATTTCACCGGCCAAAGAATTCCGTCTGCAACAATAGGAGAGCTTACGCCACGTGGAGCGACCACGAAAAAATGTAATATTACGAGGAGAAACAGTAAGAACCGCAAATTTGCACGACGCAATTATGTAGAGACACGTGCTGCGTGAACGCGCCTCATATATTTATCGTAATTCTTGGTGCATTGACGCGAGGAATGCTTTGCAGATATAAATACAAAAGTATTGCTCTGACAATGGATCGATGACAGAAATACACGCTGGCGACTTCCGATCCTCGTTTCTTCGATCTGTATTCGAGCGTGCCTTGAATTCGCGTGCACGCTTGAGTGAATCGTGATTGACGATTCTCTCCGATACGATAATCGATCGATCACCACTCACTTTTTGTTTTCGTTACGCGCAATTATGTTATGATCCCATGAAAAAAAAACACACACACAAATCGTTTCTCGCTTTTCCACATTTCGAGTTATCACTCGAGTTCTATTTTAAATTTTATAAAATATAAAAAACCGAACGCCACACGGTACAAAGTTATTCCACCTTTTAATCACGCATAATGTCTTGTTTTGTCTCACACACCAAATTCACGTAGCTTTGAGATTTTTTTACAGACCTCAGTTAGCTCTTTCATTCGATTCATTTCTCAAATCGTAAAGGCCATCTCTTGGATACTGAATCATCAGCCGAGACTAAACAAACCAGACTCGGACACGTTACAGAACTCTGTCCGATATTAGTCCCACGAATCTTTTCTGTTTTGAGGTTATGGAGCTCCTTGGGACTAGTCGAACGAGTGTCAATATCTTTCGGAATAGTTGTCTGCAAAGTTTGGTTCAATATTTGAATTAATTTATTGATCGAGAAACGTTGAAAATGAAAGGAATTCGATCGACGCATTCCGAAGAATTTTTATTGACTGTTTTTTAGTTTTTGGCTCGAAAGATCGACGACAAATTCGTAGATTCGTATCCGAGCTCGGCGAATTTGTAAAGATGCAGAAATATCGCATTTTTTTTTATGGATATAAGAAAGTTCATCAATTTATAGGACAGAAAAAATGGTGGATTCGTTGAGATGTTTTGGTCGAAATTCCGAATGGTCTGGCACGAGTATGAGCCTTTTTGAATTTATCTGACGAGCGTATTTTTTCTCTTCTTTGTGTATCGGCGTTGTGGGAAAGCGAAGAACGGAAAGACGCTATATAGGAAGAGTCGAACGAACAAGTTCGCTCGAGATCCGCACCGGCTGTTTCCCATAAATCGTGTATCTAATCTCATCGTACGATGGCAAAAGGGAGAAAAACAGGGAGTGCGAGGGAGATTAATTTTTGATTTTCTTGCAAACGTTTGATACTCCGAATGAAAGAACGATTTGGTGTTCATTCGTTGGTTTTCAACGAACGAGAATATCAACCAAATATTTCCATTTCATCCGAATATCTCTAGCGTTGTAAACCGAAACATTAGGATATAAAGTTACATCCGAGTAGGTAGCAA
Organism: Campopleginae sp. 14b; assembly: GCA_030522525.1. Classification (NCBI taxonomy): domain Eukaryota; kingdom Metazoa; phylum Arthropoda; class Insecta; order Hymenoptera; family Ichneumonidae; species Campopleginae sp. 14b. The sequence continues at coordinate 223,395 of JAPYYS010000128.1, forward strand.
CGTCGCTTGACTTCCGCATCTCTCCAAGCTTCGACTCATTTCTACTTGGGATCTTTTTTAACCTTTGACCTAATTTCATTCACTGGAGCGAAGATAAAGAATCATCGAACTCACAAGCTCTTACTTTTACGTCATTTGACCGAGAAGATGATTAACAAAAACATGAGAGAATAACATTATCTTCTCCATCAACTTAAAGTGTTTGGACTCGAATTCATATCACCGAGTGAGGCTCCGACTTTTGGTGCGATAAGACTCCCAGCCATCGAAACTTTTTTCTCAACCCAGAGTCGAGCTATTTCGATAATAATAAAAAAAAGAACCACGAAAAAATGTATTCGACGACATTATTTTTACTAAAAATTTTTTTTCAATTTTTTCTTCATTTTCATTATTAATATTTAATTGTTTTAATTAAATTTAATTAAATTCATCTATTTTTCTGTGTAATTTCTTGCAAACATTTCTCTACATTATTTTTTTTTTACATACGTTGTAAAAAAAAGTGAACATCACAAAAATTACATTTAAACAAATAATAATCAAAATTAAAAAAAAAAAACAATTTTAGTAAAAAAAACGAGTAATTTCTTTTGTAAGAGATAATTAGAGGGACAGACACGAAGCGGATCACCGATTGGGACATTCCAGTTACATCAAATAGATCGGAAAACTTCGTATCACGATAATTCGCTTTGAAGAAAAAAGAAAAAATGTCAATAAATATTTCAATAATTTCTATTTGCAATTATTTTCTAATGAACATTATTAATTATGATTTGTTCCGGCATCGAGTCAGGTTCGTGCTAGAAAAATGTTGTTCTCTGCGAGAGAAATATGGAAAGGCACAACATCCCCCGAGAAAGACTATTAGTTAGTGGCAAACGCGAGTGAGAGATGGGATGTTTGGAGCTGTAGAGAAGAGTTGAAATAAGCAAGTCTCTCGTAGCTCATGGTGGGACGATTGACGGGAGCGAAGAAGATTCCTCGTGTAGTGGGGGCTTTTGAAGATTAGTAATGCGGGAGCAGAACGAAATGTGAGAGCGAGAGAGAGAGAGAGAGAGAGAGGGAGAGACTGAGCGAGTGGACTTCTCCGGACACCCTCAGCTTTATTGCAGTTGACAAGCGGTCCACCGGACTCGCACCACGTTTCCGTTCGGGGTTCCATCCTCCGACTCGTTAAGTTTGTGTTTCTACGTTCTTTCTTCTTATTATTGTCTCCCAAGAACAATAATAAACATCGAAGAATGGTTTTCACATCGCTAACAATCTTCAAACGTTATTGAAATTTATTTTCATCTTCTCTACACAAGTGCCAGTTATAAAATCCTTGAAAAAAGCTACGAATTCTCAAATGGACTCTAACGAATATTTTCTTCAGTGTGAAATGACGTGAAAAAAAAAAAAATCTGTCATTCATTGTTGAACGATCGCTCCGAAAATATTCAGCAGGAAGAATTTTTATCTCAAACTGTTTTCGTACGTATTTCATTATTTATTATAAATTGTCTATTTTTCCACTTTTTCGTTAATAACGGATTTAGCGTTGAACGATTTCTCCCCGAAACTTGCGAATGGTTTCGTTGAATATCGATCGTTTTTCCATTTTAGTAAAAAAATATAAAAAATTAAGAAACGCAAAGAAGTTTGACGCGGAATTGTGACAAATTGCTGACGACAAAATCGATCGATAGGCAGTTCGAATCTTAAAGATTTCACTGATAATCGGCAAAGGCTTATTTTTCGTTGATTTCTCTTAAAATCACGAATTAATTCATCGATAGCGACGCGTGTTATGAAAATAACATTTTTCAAAATTTGGTCAGTGGAAAAGTAACTTTGTGTTGGTTTCTATATTTATTAGCTCGGATCTGTATATTTAGAGGCCAGTAGATTAATTAACGATGCGTGTTTTGTTGAGATGGGAAGGTACACGGGAGAGTCTCTCGTTTCGCATCGAGAGGTTGAGATCGAAAGCGCGCCGCGCCGGCGGACCGTCTGACAAAGAGGGGAATGAGCCAAGAAGCGCGAGTCGTGCTTTGCCGCGCGTACTGGGAAAGGGATTTTTGTCTAATAGCGATTTCACGGCGAGAGCGCTTAGCTCCGTCACGCATGTCGTTTATATTTACTCCGAATATGAACTCTACGTCATTAGACAGGCCCGATACAAATTTAAACCCTCACGATTAATTGTTCATGCAAAAGGAAAGCTGTAACGAATTTAATAACGTCCTGGTTAATCGCTTCAATTTACGGAAGCACCAATTTGCTGCATAAAAGTTGGACCATCGTATGGGAAAATTTATCATGAAGATATGCATTTTTTTTCCATTTTTCTTTACCGAGCAAATTAAATATTGAGAAAAATTTGAACAAAAAAATCTTTTAAGAAAGATTTAATTTATTCTGCTCAGAATCTCTCTCGGAGATTCTGGGAATCTGGGAGAACGAAATTCCGGCGAAAATTCAGCCGAAAAAGCGGCGGGATATGGAAGGATATATTAGAATTTAATTCCGAACGTCGTTAATGTTGAGGAATCTGATACGAAACTGTATTTACGAGGATTACGATGATGTAGTAAAATTGGACGCGTTGGATAACACTGGCAATGAATTCTCGTACGATTAAATTCAACAAGGAAAATGTATACTAATGATTTTCGAACATGGAAGAGGCTCCATTCATATTCTAATGTATTCTACATTATTAGAAGCATGAATATTTATATTCGCTCTCGCAAATATTGGATTATTGGCTTGTAACTATATTCGACGACAGTACACGCTCGCTTGTTTTACGATTTGGGAATAGATATGATAATGATCGATCTATTATTTTTTACATTCAATCACATCGGTATTTAAATTTCATTTTTTGTATCTATTGCTATTCATACGAGGACGCGAGGCACGTTTTTCATTGTGAAATCAAAACAACGAAACATAATATTTAAAAGATTTTTCCGCGAGAATAATCGTCGCAAACATTGGGACAATTATTTATTATTTGCCGATAAAGAAAATCTGGAAGAAACAGCCAACAGTTTACTAGATCCTCGTGCCCTAAATGGAGCAAGAAAAAACAAACGCTGTCATAGAATAAAAATGGAAAAATATAGAAATGACGAAAAATATGGTTTCGCGGGAGAAAAATTGGTGAGTTTTTTGCTTGGGAATGATTTGGGGAATGGAAATGCCGGATGAATTAATTTTTCGGATCAAGGCGTATCGAGCTCGAGTCGTATAATGGCAGTTGTTGTGGCTAAAGAAAAGAATATAAATTGAAAAAAATGTTGAACGAGCTGAAAAAAAGGTTTCGCAAGCGAAGAAGGGATGACGAATTTCATTATATGCAAATGAGCGAGGATGACGAAGGGAATAGCGTATAAAAAAAAAAAGAGAACGGAGAAATAATTGGAAGGATGTCAAGAGTAGATTATTGTTAAGTGCATTGTGCGATGCATAGCAAGCAGAGACGGAAAAAATCTCGTAGCTCGGAGGAATATAATAATCTCTTGGTTGGAGACACTTTCGTTTTTTTTTGATGGGAGAGTTTGCACGTGTAATCACGAGATCCCACAAGAATAGCATCTTTTTAAATTATTCTGCTCCTCTTTTGTCTTTCAGAGCATCTGCAATCCCGTCGAGCGAGTCAACAAAAATGAGGTACAAGGTGAGTACAAAATAAACATTTGTTTTTTTTTTCGAACAAACTTATCCAACGACCGCGAATAATTATAAAGATGAAAAAAACAAATTTGGTCGAGAGTGCGTCACGGTGATCGACGAACGTAGATATTACACGAAGACTACGCCAATAACGTGCGTCTAATAAACAAAAAAAAGGACGTCTCGTCTCGCATTATGCCATTGCCAGTCCTGAGATATCGTCCAGTTGCCACACAAACAGAACAACGGTTTAATATATTCTTGCCACTGATCATGCTAATCACGTGTATTCGCAATATAGTGGGCTATTTTACAAGAACATACATTTTAGCAATGCAAAGTTGCTCGGATTATGATTGACTTCGGTAAAACGTGCAACGGAATGAGCGATCGAGAGTCTCTCCAGTTCGACGTTGCTTTTGATTGGTGCGGATAAACTATATCGCGAGTCGATTGAATTAAATGAGCGTTGAATTTTCACTTTGCTGTCGTTAAAACAAAAGAGTGCTCAGGAATATTGCGACTGATTTAAAGTCAACTGCATTGAATTTGACGATTTTACGAAACAAGGATGAACCCCCATTTCCGGTACGTCCAGGTGTATGATGGCCCTTGATATTCTCTTTGATGAAAATTCTGCGACACAGCAAAATCTCGTTATGCATTTAAAATTCAATAGATCCGCGGGATGCCTTGTATACGTGGCGAACCAGCGCGATTACGAGGAAAGAAAAAAGAATGTGACAAAAAGTACTCGAGATTGTACGTCAAGACATTGGAAGAGGCAGAACGGAGACTCGGTAATGAGAAACCTCGCGAATATATGAATAATCCTCCTGGTGTAACGCACTCTAATAACGTTGCAAACAATTCTAGATGATGTTCATACATATGGGCCATTCCTATTATTCTGTCGATTGTTTTTGCGCAAAGAAAAAATATTTGGACCTTTTGGCGGAATTTATTGCACGATCGAAAAGTTTTAGTCGATTTTTCTTGTCGGAGAGAATTAAAAAAAAGTTCTTTACCAACGAATTGCCATTTGCCTTGGGAAATTTTAAATAAAAACTTCACGACAGCGGGAACAAAAATTCCTAATCGAGTTTTTTGGATGGAAATGGAAAAAAAAAGAGAATTGTTTAATTGCATTTAGTTTAATTCGAAGCGAATTATTGAGAGTTATTTTAGAGATAAAAATAAATGTTGGTAATTGTCTATTTGGAGCGTGAATTGTGTCGGCGCTGGTGGCTTCGTAGGAGAAATGGAATGGCTGAAACTCGGCGAGGCAGGCCGGAAGAAAGTTAAAAATGGTTGAAATCGAATTAGAGTCTTAAGCTTCAAATGGGCTTTAAATTGTTTGTTCGTCTTAAACAACGACTTAAACCGTGTAGTCTTGCCGCTCCAGACGAGATCTCGTTTTGCTTCATTGGGAACGAACTCTGGGCTATCTTGGGTCGCGCGTTGACCTGCGGATCTCCTCCCACAGATGCCACTGTGAGAACGAGGGAAATTAAATGGGAAAGGAAAATAAAATAAACAACCGAGAAAAACAAAATTATAATATACTTCGGTCCAATTCTTTCTCGGAGTAAAATTCAACCTTTCAATCATTTTTATCGGCGACAAAACAACGAAAGGACTTTGCTTCGTTAATTTCAACTTTTCTTGGATCTTTGCAATTTTCATGCTTGCTAGGGCATTGAAAATCGAAATTCCCCTCGTTTTGAAAAACGCGATAAACTTTCTTTTTTTTGTTTTGTTTTATTCGAATCCAACACTCTCGAGGTTCGGCAATGATTTCAATGTACGAAAGTGAAAAAGAGATCGAAACGTCGTTCAACACCTCACACCGAGTAATCACACTTTCATGCCAGGCATTATTTGTACATGCGTTTCAAGTCCCTCCCGTTTCGAGTGCCTAACCGTTTGATTGAGATCACACTTCAGGCCCATTACGAGAGATTATCAGCTCTCGTAATGTAGCAACTGAGCCATAGAGCAACGTCAATAGTAATCAAGACTATTGGGCACGCGAGGGTAGAGTCTCTATATGAGACAAACAAATATCTCCGCGTGAGGCGATGAGCTCTAGCCACTGAATAACAACAACAAAAAATTTGTCCCATCCCAATGGGTGCTCGGAAAATTCCTTGAGATGTCAATTCGATGAATTTTAATTGAGGCAATAAAACAAAAAATAATTAAACACGAATTTGATGACGTGTGGGAAAAATTGGAATTCGAATAGGTTTCACGAAGATTTGTAGCTTTAAGAGGATCTGCGAGGAACAATGCGATGGGTCGCCTCGTGTTCGGCATAGATTGACATCAAAGTGTCATCCGTACTCTCGAGCATATACAACTAAAATATCTATATGTCCAGAGGATTAGTTTCACTCGACGTAAAACACTTACACTACGAAACATTACAATGAGAGTCATTGCCTCGGATAACGTATTTAAATTAGTAACACGACAGGCTATCACTGTATTCGAGTTCATCTACGACAGTGACTTTTAGCTATGAGGACGCACGATCTCTTCCTGCCAATAAAGACTTTTTAAAGAGGGTCGACTATATTTATTTTTACTTCTATTTTAGGCCGAATTATTGGCCGAGATCCTATTTTTGGAGGAGACTTTCAGAACAAAATAATTTTTCGACGTTTACAGTTTTTTTTTTTTTATTAAAATTTTTTAGGCCCATGGAAACGTCTTTTCAATTAAATTTTATATCTTTTTGTCATTCTCCATTGGTACGGAATGAAAATGTCATTTTTTTGATTCAATGCAACGACCGGTAAAGATTAATGAACTGCCTGTGACCGTTGCACCGATTAACCATCATTCGTTAATGCACGCCGCATAAATATTGTGCTGGAGAGTAAAATACATTGTAAAGAGTCTACGATCCATTAATCAATCGCGTTACGATGACAGTTCCTGCTCGATCGTATTAATGGGACGAAATAAATAAAACAAAGAGAGAATTCGACTGTTGGTGCGATATTATTAATCATTTATAAAAATAGTACGTTCCTTATCGTGTTTTATATTCTGAGAGCTCGTTATAGTTTGAAACGGTCGACACTTCCTAAATGACACACGACTGCGACGTGTCAAAGAGTGGTCGCGTCGTTTTAATGCCCATAAAACATAGAAACGTGTTATTAGGATAATAAAATATTACACGAGAGATAACGAAAGATCCTCATCTCCGGACACTTGTTTAATCGTTCTCTCGTGACTTAGTCGACCTTCGTTACACGTTTTAAGCGTACGTTGGCATCGTTTAAACTCTCAATTTATTTTCCTGATTCGTGCATCGAATTGATAATGAGCGAATGGGGGAGATTGACACTGAGTCGCTCGACATGTACTTGACATATCGTGAATGTTTCAATCGCTCGACTTCCTCGTGTGTAGAGAAGCGGAGATACGAAACGATGCTAACTCAATTTCTCAAATAAATTTCGGCTAAAATTCCTAAAATTTCAATCTACACGATTTTTTATTTCCTCAAACGAGATTTCTCAAATTTGTCATGTTTAAGAAACCGAGTTTTTGTCTCGATGTATAAAGTGACGAAAAACGATATGAGCTACGTTCCTTGTTCCTTTTGGCTCAATGACCTCAATCTTTATAATCGCCAAACAACCCGAGGACGATTCAATCATTCATTCAAATAAACGATCTTTTTTTTTGTCTTGTTTTGTCTCGTTTTAGTTTGTTATCGCAGTCCGTCTTTTGTGACGCCTCGTGAGTATTAGTATTTTTCCAATCACCTTGACGTTGAAACGCTCTGTGATAATTAACGATCCTCAGATGACGAGCCGTTACTATGAATTACAGCCTCACTACCGTGTACGTGAACGAGCATCAGCGATTAACTCATCCCACGTAACAAAGATACCGGACTTGAGAGAACCTCTGAAAGGCGTATCAATTGTTTGCGGAATAGTTATTATTTCTAGTCGTGGAAATTTTCGTTCGGAGCATTAAAAACTGTGCGGAAATTACCGCTGGGATGAGTCTCCGCGCTGTTTGTAAATCCTCTTTTATTCTGAGCGCCCTGCAAGAACCAATGGCTGTGAAGATTATCAGCTGGGAGGGTGTCGGACAAAAGTACCAAAAACTCTCTGATCCTCGAAATTTCTATATTTATAAATTGGTCTCCACATTTAAAAAAATGGTGTAAAAAAAAACTTATTGGTTGTGCGGCTTTCCGGGGGAAAGCGATGCACTCGAGCAATTCCGACGAATGCTCCACGGAGATGAAGCTCAAAAATAGAAATTCTGTCGTCCATGTGAATGAAAAAATGGGCAGTAATAAAAAAATTTTAATTTGCAGGTAATTTGGAATTAAAAAGTGAAAGGACGATCGGTGGGATTTAAACAATGAGTGGATAAAAAATTTTGACCTTCTAAATGATTTTAGTCTTTCCGGCCAGTCGGAGGCGATATAGGAATTCGATTGAAAAAACATGCCAGATACGGTTTTTTTTGTGTTTTATCTGTCGTGGGGTTAATCGAGTAACGTCGATCACGGTCATGTTTGTTGGGTGTCTCATTACAACGGGATCATTGTTGGATGCTGTGCGGAGAGGAGGCTGTATAATAATATGGGATTGTGGCTCGTTAGAGTATTCTATAGAGCGGGGAATAGAGTCATTTTGAAGAATTCTGGGGCAAGGTGAGAAGCATTCATACAAAAGTCTCTGTTACGGGGCTCGGTTATTCTTTTTTTCTTTAACTCGATATAGTCGAAAAGCATTGACACATCTTTGGATGGACCTCGATCCCAATATTTCTAATCCCAATGTAACGAGCCCACCATAACGGGATGAAAGTTCCATTTATGACGAGGATGGTTGATTCACTCGGACTCGTGGATTCGTATTCGGAGTGACAATAATCTTACTGTTATTCGCAAATGGCTTTCGTTACAATGACATTTTTTTGAGCAGGTTAACGACCCGGAGGACAATGGGAGGAATGCTGAGGGAACGAGAAGGCAGTCAGAATCGTCGTGGTACGTAACGAGCATTTTAAACAACCAAATAATAATTTATGAGCTAATATTTTCGAGTGCTCGAGGGGCAAACGTAAGCGATCCATGAGCATTATTTCACTCGGAAACGAGCTGATTCATCAGCACTGAAAATCACTCGCCGAAGTTTTTCCAACCGGTAAATAAATCGAGATATTAATGCTGCTAATTGAACGACTCGGCAGGCAGTACAACGGCTCAAATGATGTGAAAAAAACGAGCAAAGAAACGAGACTTATTATAGTGGTTGGATTGCTCGTTGTCGCTGTGATAGCCCTGGTCGCGACGTTGGCCTTGCAGATGGCAGTTTTCCGGAAGGAGGAGTATAGAGAGATGTGTCAGAGTGAAGAGTGCATCAAAACAGGTATTTTTAATAGACCGTAATGAATCCTCGGATGTCAAAATCAGCGAATTATGTCACGAGACTAAACTTTTCTTTTAAAAATTCATATCTTCCTATATTTGATGCTATTCGATGCGAGAAAAATTAAATTTAAATAAGCATACCATCGTACGTAATTACACGAATGAGTATTCATGATCAGCGCTGTCATTATCGATTGGCTCTGTTCCAAAATGGGAAAACACTAGAAAGGTGGGGATTTCTTCATTTTGTTTCGTTATTCAGCGCCAACAATGGCAACAAATATTTTTATAATTGGCTAATCAATTGAAAAACAATAATTTCAATTAATTAATAAATTAATAATTAATAATTGATTAATTAATGAGTATTGAATTCGTAATTAACAAATTAGTATTTAATAATCAATCATTTTGAAATATTATTGATTAAATAAAAAGATAATAATTTTGGACTGAAATTCGATTCGATGATAAACACGAAATGCGTGTCGTTTCGATTCTTTTTGTCGATGCGAAAAGCTGCTAGAATGATCGAAGCAATGAACAAGACGATTGAACCCTGCGACGATTTCTACAAGTTCGCTTGCGGAGGTTGGATAGCGAGGCACCCGATCCCTCAGAGTCAAACTTCTTGGGACCAGCTGAGTTTGTTGCGAGAAGAATTGTTGAAAAACCTGAGGATACTGCTCGAGGAACCGGACAAGAAAGACGATCTCAGGCCAGTCAAGCTCGCGAGATCGCTTTACAGAACTTGTATGGATACCGGTAAATAAGAAACAATCAATTGACAATGAGGCTGAAGACGATTTCAATACTAAAAAGATGACGAATGGATTAGCATCGTCCTTGGAGACTGTGGCAATTCAATCGATTATTTCAAATAATGCCAACGACAGTTAATCTTGACTTTCCATTTGCCGTTACGTCTCGCATTCGATTTGCAATTTTTTTTTTTTTTTTTTTCATACTTCAGAGCAATTTATCATCGTAGCGCTCTGTCATTATGATTTAACAAACAATGAAATATTTTAGCGTATAAAACTTTTGTTTCTCTGAACGTGAGGCCCCGCTCTTTTCGAGAATCTCGATTTTTAGCACCGATTTTCTGGATGGAATAAATTTCTTCATTTTCAAGCCTTTTTCATCTTTTTTAAAAATTAATTTATTTTCCACAATTTAGCGAGCGTGGAAGGCCTCGGACTGGCTCCAATTTTCGAGATATTAAAAACGGTCGGTCTCCCTCGGGAGCCACCGTTTGACAACAAAACGATAGTTCTCGATCTCGCGAGAATCGCTGGAGTGGCGCAACGCCAGTTGGGACTAAATCTTCTCGTGAATTTCTACATCAGCGAGGACATGAGAGACACTACGAGAAATCGAATGATGGCAAGTTTGACGTGTGCTAGAAAAAACCGTGTAATCGATTTCCGCACGAGTTGCGAAATACATTTAAAAGAACATTAAATATTCCTCGTGGATGATAATAATTTTGAAATCCACGCAATTCCTTCATTTTTTATTCGATCACGCGGAGAAAATTGAAATGAAGAAAAGAGGCAACCGAAATAGAATCGGCAGATGACCTTGAATTTGTATCGCGCAGAATGTTCATGGAAACCAAATAATATTTTTCTTTTCTTAATCCGTTCGGAATAAAAAAATGAACTTGACATTTTTTGCAACAAATTTTTTATCAGATGGAGCAAGTCTCGCCGGGATTCAGCGAGCGTTATCTCATGGATCCCCAACGTTTTAAATCTGAATTAGAAGAGTACAAGCGTTACGTGAAAGCGATGGTACAGCTGGCTGGGGCTGGAGAAAAAAGCAACGATTTTGCCGAGGAGATTCTCGAGTTCAGTACTAAAATCGCAAAGGCAAGCATTTTTTCCGGTGCTCGCGAGTTATCGCCGATTCGAAATTCATTAATCACGTTAATTGTCGCGTTGATGTATTTTTTTATTTCATGAAACAGATAATGGCTTCCCAGGAGCAAAGAATAAGTGCCAATCATTTGATCCACGACGTGACAATCGATCGGCTCCAACAGCTTACCGATCTCTATGGACTCCAATGGAACTGGACGACGTATTTGAGTTCGGTATTCGAAAATACGAACGTCACTCTGGAGCTCGAAAACGACCGCGTCATAATAATGGATTTGCAGTACTTGCAAAAATTGCCATTACTCTTGGCCGCCACGCCATCGGCCACGATCGGTAAATGAACGACGAATTTTTTTATTCAACAGAAAGAAAAAAACAACATTTTTCTTGTCGAGGATAAAAATTCAATTCGCTGTCAAATGCAATTATTTCGCGTTGAGCACGTGGGAGAATAATTAACATTACAGAAGTTTTGTTTATTTGAAACCGCGACAATTATGGAATGTAAACAGCGAGAAATCGTTCTATTGGCCACGCGCGATGATGAATCGGATTATTGTATTCTAAGCTATCTCGGCGGGTTGAAAAATGGAAAGAAAAAAATGAAAACTAGTTGATGAATTGTGGAGATGATGGCGCGTTCGCAATCGATCGAGGCCAAACGCGGGGTCGTCAGCTATCTGTCCATACTTCTTGAGACCATACTATTCGTTAAACTCGAAAGATCAAAGTGCTAAACGCGAACGAGGATTAAGAAAAAATTGCTAATTTTATTTTGTACTGATAAAAAATCTAATTCAATGATCAATTCGCAGCTCGATTCGTATGGTGGAGCGTTTATTCGACCGTGGCTCCTTTGACGCTCCAAAAATTCCGCGATCTTGGATTCCAATTCTCACAAAAAGTTTTTGGCCTCAAGGAAAAAACGCCACGATGGAAAGGATGCACCGGAAACGTAAATTCAAACTTTGGCATGGCTCTCACTTACGTCTACGTCGAAAATCATTTCAATGAGAAAGCCAAAGAAAAGGTAAGCATCACTGGCTTTTATTTTTACTCTCCTCGAACGTTTTCATCGGCTCAGGTCCCGTTCCAATCCAAACAAAAAACGGCCTTTGCGCCATTTATTTTTATATATAAAGACGCGGGCTCAACATTCCTTATAAATCATGTTGAAGTTTGCATCGTTGGAATGCAACGAAATTCTCTTTTTTTTTTCAACAGAACTCCTGATTATTTACAATATTTGGTCTGGACAATAAAACGATTCTCTCTTGCGTCCCAAAAACTAAATAGGCACGAAAAATTGCCATAATTTTCAAAATTCAATAAATAATTAATGGGAAAAACATTTATCGTTGAGTCTCAACGTTACGAACTTCGAAGTCATTCTTATAAGCTATATGGTCGTTGCAACCGCCCATGAAGAAAAAAAATTGGAAAATCTCTTTGAAATAATTTTCGTACGCGAATTATTACGAGCAGGATATTTTTCAAGTACAAAAAATAGGGAAAAAAAAAGGCAAATCGCAAGTTGCAAATACAGTCTACAGTTAAATGTGATCGATAAAACTCTGTAGGAATTGGTTGGTCAAAATGGAGCTTTCGTGCAACTGGTTCGTAAGAATCTCGAGGTTGAGATTATTTTTAAAACGAACGAGTTTGCACTGGCTCGAAAAATTGAGCATGAAAATCGCTGTTTCGAAAATAGCTTATCCTTCTATAAGAAAATATGTACAGATATATCCGCCGAGGGGGTTTTTGTTTTATATATGCGGATGCTTTGATTTGGAACAGGCGTTAGAAATGTTGCTGGATGTGAGAGCTGCTTTTGATGAGATGGTGGCGGAGCTCGAGTGGATGGATGTGGGTACGAGGGCCCGTGCACATCGAAAACTTTATGCCATGAGACCGTTTGTTGGTTTTCCCGAGTGGGTCACAGACGCGGAGAAGTTGGAGAAATATTACGAGGGAGTAGGTTGAAAAAAAAATGGAGAAAAAAAAAAAGAAGCATGGAGCTCTGAGGACGGTGTGTAGTAATAAATTGATTTTTAGGCGGAGGTAATCGAGGGAAAATTGTTCGAGACTTTCCTGAGGCTGACGGACGTCGGGGCGAAAAAAAGTTTGAACAGTTTGCGGGAGAGACCGGACAAAGATCGTTGGATTTCGACGGGGACGACAGTGAACGCTTTTTATAGTGCGATTTTAAATTCAGTCAGTGAGTAATTTTTTTTAGCATTGTTTTTCGTGAGTTAAACAATATTTTGACCGGAATTTTCTACAGCGTTTCCAGCTGGAATTCTGCATCCACCTTTCTACGGAAACGGATTGGAGTAAGTCGCTTCTCAAAGGTGGTTTCCACATTAATTAAGCCGACAATCAAGCGTTTGCATTAAAGCTGTGAATTGTCTTTCGCAGATCTATCAATTATGGAGCTATGGGAGCGATAATGGGCCACGAATTGACTCACGGATTCGACGATCAAGGTGAAGATAAAAAAAACATAATAAAATAATAAAACAATGGGAAATGGTTGCACTTAATTAGTGTGGAATTAATTCGCGAAATTGAACGACCAGGACGGAGATACGACGAGAATGGAAACGTTCGCCAATGGTGGAGCGACGAAACGCTCCAACATTACCACGAAAAGGTCGAGTGTATAACTAAGCAGTACAGCAATTATCATTTGCCCGAACTCAGCAACAACTTCACGGTTAGTTCTCGCCTCTAATTGTGAGATTCTCAATTTATCAAATACAATAATCGACCGGCGAAAGTGTCACGAAACCTTTTCTTTCTCTTAAGGTTAACGGAATAAATACACAGAGCGAAAACATCGCGGATAACGGTGGAATAAGAGAGGCCTACCGTGCTTATCAGAGACTGAAGACGAGGAGTTCGAGTCAGCAAGCTTTGCCAGGACTCGCTAATTACAGCGAGGATCAATTATTTTTCCTCGGTTTTGCTCAGGTATGAAAATAAAACAATCGCCAAACTCGGCTCCCTTTCCCAAAACATTCGTTTACCGGATTGACACGAAAACAAGCCACACTGGCTCATTTTGACCTAGTGTGGCTTTCTCAGAGTGCTCGGGATCTTACGAAAGTGCACGAATATCATGGGAACGGGACAGAAAATGTTTGTACAAGAAAAATCGACAAAAAAAAACTGCAAATTGGTCTCAATCTTTCATCGGGAAAAATGTATTTCTTCATTTTTTTTCTCAAACATTAATTGGACTCGATAATCGATAAAATCGATTGAATTCAGTTGATTTGATGGATTTTTTCTTTTTTTGCAGGTCTGGTGCGGAAATTACACGAACGGAGCGTTAAAGTCGAAACTCATAGAAGGGGTTCACGCACCGAACCATTTCAGAGTCATAGGAACATTGTCCAATAACGCCGAATTCGCAGAAGCCTGGAGCTGTCCTCTGGGCACTCCCATGAACCCCCCACACAAGTGTATTTTATGGTGAATCTTGGGAAAGATGGAAAATTGATGAGAGTACGACGCGGATGAGAATGGACCAATCTTGTATATAGACTGAACGATAGAACTTGTAAATAATGAATCAAGCGACTTAGATAGGCAACTTTTAACTTGGTTGAAAATCTTTATACTCTGTAAATATTATATACAGATTACGAATTCATTGCTCACGGACTACTTATTTATCGCGATAATTTCTTTTTTTTCGCTTTCGCTGGAAAGCCTGAACTCGAGCTGGAAATCTCGTTCGGTGTTTTCCTCTTTTTGCCGTCCGGCTTTGTGGGTTTCTCGATCGACGTCATCGGCCGCTTTTTCTTTTTTTTCTTCTTCTCGATTTCCCCCTCGCCGCGATCCTTGATATTTCTTTCCGCCGCTTCATTGTCTTGTGTTTTTTTAGCCTGGCGCTTAGACTTCTTGACGGGACTGACGTCGGGCTTGGCCGGCGACAAACTCCTCTTTTTCTTTTTCGTTGATTCGGTTCCGTTCGCTGGCAATATTGCGCTTTTCTTCTTTTTCAATTTTTTCTCGCTCAACTCCGTAAGAACATCTCCTTGAGTCTCTGCCGCTGGTCTTTTGTTTACAGATTTTTTCTTTTTCTTTCGACTGCTCATGGCGTCCTCTTCGCCTTCATCTTCTATAACGACTTCCTGGCGCATGCGGAAAACTTTTGGTCTTGTCGTTTCACTCTGCTCCGTAACTTCCGGCTCCTTTTTTTTCATAGCAAGGTCCGGGCATATCTGAGCAAGCGACATGCACGTTATCCTCGCGTCGCAACTCACCGACGACAAAATATTCAGTTTCTTTTTGCCATGCCGCCAAAGTTTTATTTCACCGGTGCTCGAGGCAGACACAAGATATTTATCCCTGTATGCCAGACATTTGACTCGGGCATCGTGAGCTTTTATGTCTAGTGTGCTCAAACCTGCTGCAACATCGTAAACTCGCAATTGACCGTCTTCGTGGCCAATGGCCAAGAGATCGTCTTTGATAAATTCTGCGCACACGACCTTTGAGTCAAAAGACATTTCTGCGCACAAGCTCGCCGTCTCGACGGAGTAAACATCGACTTTGCAATTGGAAGCTAATAAGTATTTGTCACCTTTCGGACTCCAACGCAGTATCGTCACGTTTTTCCCGTCGTACTTCAATCTCGGCACCAAATTAGTTGCGTACGCTTGTCTGCCTTTGACCAAGTTCCACGTCCTCAAAACTCCGTCCCCTCCTGCGGACATCGCCAGTTTTCCTGAAGGATGTATCGCCAAAGCATTCACTGAATTTCCCTTGTGAGGCGATTTCCAGTGCTTCTCCAATGCCCAGTTTCCGCATCTCACCATTCCGATACTTCCGTCGCTACTCGCAGTCATGATGTGCGAGCCTTCTGGCGTGAAATTTATACAATTCACCGTACCTGAGATTTAAGTAACTGTGATTTAATTTTTATTCGTACAAATTACTTTTCCAACGATTCATTTCAAGAATCCGGAGTCACGTTATGTTTTTTCTTGTTTAACTTCGAAATTTATCAATTTTCCAGTCAATTTGGAAATTATTTACAAATTCTGGAGAATTTGACAGAATATGTAGTTTCTATAAGATAAATTTTGATTTTTGATCTCTATTCAGTAGCAAGTGATCGATAATTCTAATAATTTTTGACAATTTCAACAAGTTTTATTGTGTTTGGGATTTATTACCTGTGTGATGCATGAGTCTGCCGGATTCTATTCTGTAGCGCATGTCATAGAGACAGACTGCGTCGTCAGCTCCACCAGAAGCTAAATAATGCCTGTTGCTGGCCACAGATCTTATGCTGGCTAAGTGACTATGGGTAGCAAAGCTCCGCTCCAATGTGTACGTCTGCAGGATAAATACACGAAGGAAACAATAGAGAAGTGACAATGAAAAGCCCGAATTTCCATTATTTTAATATTATATTTTTTGTTAATTTATTGACGGTCTCGAAAGATGAAAAAAAAATGGTGTCAATTATTTGATTTTGTTTTTTGCCGGAAAACGCAATGAGTGAACATAACCTTCGTGCAGATGATGTTAAATTTTTGTACTTACATCGTCGACATTGGCAATTTTGTAGCCGAGCAGAAACTGCTCGTACGTACCGACTATTATTTCAAAATCTGAAGTCATTTTGTCATTAATAATAAACTTGCAATACAATGGATAATCGGCTTGTCGCGATTTTTTTTTTTGCGAAACGTTAAAAACACGTGGGCATTTTCCCGGCAATGCATCAACAAACTACCAAGTACCAATCGGTTCCGAGAAATGTAGTTGAGTTTATTTTCATCCTAGAGGACGCTCGCGCCACGACGGATGATGGAGAAAATAGATGCGCCGGCGCGTAGCGTTGTCACGCGATTGAGCGCAAAACTGAATGATTTCGAAAGGCTCAGAGAACTCGTGTGTGCATTTTAGTAAAATAAAAGTGGAGTCTTTTTTGAAGTGTTGTTTAAGATTTCTCCGATACACGAGAAACGAGAACAATTTTTTCAAAATCAAGAACATCTTATTGAAGAAATGTCGAAATTTTCGATGCAAAATTACCCACATGATCAATTCTCCAAAAGTCATAAAACAATGTGCTAGAATGACACTCTTATCCTCCCCTCTTCCAACGAAAGTTTGAGATAACCCGATGTTTATCTCAAAAAACTCAGCTGACACGGTTATTATAAACGAATACGCAGTCAGTTGAACCTTGCATTTTCATTGACGAGGAACAAACTTTCCACGATTCAAGCATAAACATGGTGCATGTTAGGATAACCGAGACGAGTGTGAAGGACATACGATTTCCAACGTCTCTCTATGCTGATGGGAGCGATGCCATAGTAAGGAAAGAAGTCCACAGTCATATTTCTCTTCATTTCTCTAACTGGAGTGTTACAATGTTTTCAGCATACCGACCCCGATTATTCATGCGCTTATGTAACGCTACGAGCACGGCTAGGGGTGGATGTGTTCGAAGGTTTCGGACTCACGTTCACACTCGGACGGGGAACCGAAATTGGTTAAGTATATTCACGGCTCTTTTCAATGGCGCGTACAGTCCCAACTAAAAATTGAAGCAAACTTCAGATTTGAATTAGTCGCAACAAATACGCAGAAATAATTATGAAAATCCAAAAACCACATAAATAAATTATGAAGTTTAAAAATAACCATGAACTGCAGACTGAAACTTTTCTACAAATCGTGAAAATAATTTACCAAATAAATAAATAAATTCATTCATTTACATTTGTGATTGAATTGGAAATTTATTCGAAATGTGCAAACTTCGATGAAAAACAACAGGAAATAAAGTTTCAAACAAAAAAATGAATTATTAGACAAATATGAGGTTCAAGGTCAAATTTGAATCAATGGAGATCAATAAGATTTTTAAAAATTGCTCAATTTCTGTGCAGTGCTGAAAGCTTGCGAGGCCATGTTGAAAATGGTAGAGGGTCAATACATCGATGAGATATATCAGGATTTCAGTGGATTTTGGAGACGTCTTACAAATGAATCTCAGCTCAGATGGGTACAATTCAAAAAAAATGAATTTCACGACAGCTCGTAATGTTGAATTGAATTTATTAATCGGCATGTTCACGAAAATTGTATAGATAGGCCCGGAGAAAGGTGTGACGCACTTGGCAGTGGCTGCAATAATAAACGCGCTCTGGGACTTATGGGGGAAAATCAGGGGACGACCGGTGTGGAAATTACTCGTCGAAATGTCGCCGGATGAATTAGTCTCGACCATAGATTTTCGTTACATGTGAGACACTAAAAAACAAATTAAGATTCTCTTCCATACGATAAAGAAGTTTCATCGTTTGACTATATTTCCCATGGAAAATTGTCGATCGGAGTATTTTGTGCAATCCATGTTGAAAAAAAATTTGTACGACAAAAGAATTTTTGGAAACACATCGATTTCGGAGTTTCATACTATTTTGGCGGATTCTAATGGAATATCTGAAATTTTTACGTTTTGCAGCACTGACGTAATTACGAAGGACGAAGCAATAGCGATTTTGAAAGATCGGCGAAAGGGAAAAGAGGAGCGTGAAGAATTATTGTTAAAAAATGGATTTCCAGCGTATACAACGCAAGTTGCATGGATGGGATACACGGACGAGCAAGTGAAAAGACTCTGTCGCGTTTATATGGACCGAGGCTTTACCGCGTTCAAGGCCAAAGTGGGAAGAAATTTAGAAGACGACATAAGACGCTGCAGACTCGTACGGGAATCCATAGGCAATGAGAACAAACTCATGATCGATGCTAATCAGATATGGGACGTTCAGGAAGCCATTGATTGGACAAAAAAATTGTCAGAGTTCAATATCCATTGGATCGAGGAACCGACTTCACCGGACGATGTTCTCGGCCACGCGAAAATCGCTGAAGCATTACGTCCCCTTGGTATCGGAGTCGCGTCTGGAGAAATGTGCGCCAACCGCGTAATGTTCAAACAATTCTTGCAAGCACGTGCCATCGATTTTTGCCAAATCGACTCCGCCAGAATCGGTGGCGTCAATGAGATCCTCGCTGTTTATCTAATGGCACACAAATTCAATAGTAAGTAATGATTCTGAAGCTGGCAACGTTAAGATTCAACGAAAAATTGTTTTTCCATCAATTATTTATTGAATTTCACAAATTATGACGATTTTTCGTGTCTATTTAGTTTGTGGGTCGCAAGAGAGAATCGTTTCATTGTCCAGGCTAAATATTGAAAAATAATCACGAGTTCTGTTGAAGAGAAAATAGAATTACGTATGAAATATTTATAAAAAATCGTACAAAACCTTAAAAGTAATCGAACAAATTGACAAATCTTAAACACATGAAATTTATAAAAAATATCTAAAAATTCAATTTTCATTGCGAAAGCAAAGATTCTCTATAATTTTGAGAATTATTATTCGTCAAAATTAAATATTATCGTAATTCATTGTCACCTCAACAGCTTCCGGATCGTGTCTCCCGAATGCTTTGTGATTTAGGCCCTCAATATTTATTCTGTTTGATCTTTTCCCAGTTCCGGTATGTCCTCACGCTGGGGGCGTAGGTCTGTGCGAGATGGTGCAGCATTTACAGATGTGGGATTACGTTTCGTTGAGTGGAACGATGGAAAACCGTATGATCGAGTTTGTGGATCAGCAACACGAGCACTTCGTGAATCCGGCGATAGTGCAAAAAGCGAATTACGTAGCGCCGGACGCTCCTGGCTATTCCACAGAGTTAAGAGAGGAGAGTATTCTCGATTACGAATATCCGTCAGGCAGGAAATGGCAGAGTATATTCGAAGAGGGCATTTTCGAAAGGCCGAAAAACTGATCGGCTTCGCTGCAAATATTCCGAGTAGCTACATGCTCAACATTCGTTAGTTTATTGCGTTTAAACGAGCAGAAATAAAACTGCAAAATTCATAGAAAAGAAATTATACAATAAATACATGTAACAAAAATAATTAGCGTTTTATTTTCCAAAAACACTCCTAATAACCCAAACTCTACTTGACTCCGCATCGTTCGTGGCAAACAAACGTTGCTCAACTTTTTCATCATCTGGCGTCCTTGAAAAGCAATTTCACATAATCCGTCTGCAAAAAATGCACAAAACGTTGAAATCGGACCATCATTTTCATCTAAAAAGTTTTGGGACACGAAAACAAATTATTTACTTACACTGACGAACCAGAAGGAGTTCTCTTTGAACATTAATCTGTGGACGAATCCCATCTCATCTATGGGGGCGATAACGTGGAGATGTAAGTGATTGACACTGTTGCACGGCGGCCAATGGAATCCTGTTCGAGTAGTAGAAATGTCGATACCTTGTTGGGCGCACACTAGTGCTACCGTATCGACAAGTTTGTCATCTAAAAAATCAACAGCCGAGCATGAATGCAGAATAATAAATAGAGGTTATTTCTAAGTTGCATGGATGACAGTGAAAATACAGAAATCAATGGTAGTGACTGTGTTTCTGACACTCTGGCAGTCATTGTGGCTAGATAAATTGAATTTTGTGTTGTAAATTCAAGCCGGGACGGTGGAGAATTAATTGGGACGGGGACAATGACGATGATAATAAAATAAAACATTGAGAACATACACAGTGGTTCATCCTCGGCTTTGAGACTTTTGGCATTGGCTATGTGAGTTTTTGGAAGAATTAAATAGTGATGCTTAGAGGCTGGTTTGATGTCTTTGATGCAGATAACATCGTCATCCTATAAGAATGATTATCAATTATAATTGTTAATTTATAGATCAAAGTTCTCGTGTCATGTGCGACAACAAATGGTCAAGTGTCAAATGATTGACTTTTACCTCGTAAATACTTTCGGCAGGTGCTTCGGATTTGATGATTTTGCAAAAAATGCAGTTTTCCACATGGGTGACAGCCATGGAGATATTTCTGCGAATATCTCCAACGAGATTCAACGATTAATTCAACTAGCTTATAGCTGCTTCTAATCAGCCGTTTAAAGGCAGTGAATTCCGATGGGAAGTGCGCTGTCAAGCGATCAGTTCAGTTAACGCTGAGTACTACTTACGATTAATAGTATGAGGAGAGGCGTTTTACCCTGCCGAACGATTGTACGCATGCCCAATGCGCCACTACGGGGGCAACGAAAAACCGCGAAATTTGTTCCTCCCTATATATTAATCACTGTAAGAAAAACCCAATAATTTCGTCATTTTCCGAAAGCAATCCGCAAGCAAAATTCCGCTCCACCGAAACGGATCGGATGACACAAAAAACGTATTTTCAAACATAACACCAGAGTCGTTCCACACGAATTCGTCTCCCCTTTGGATTATCTCGTTCTCGTAACGAATCCCAAGGGCCTCGAGTTCCTACAAGTGAAAATCTGCCCCTTCCTGTGTTTCATTTAAATTCCCCAAACGTGAGTACGAGCTGGAGGTTCAAATAAAAATACAACTTTGAAAATTTGAAGAAAGACGAGACCTGACGTGTAGAGTGTTTCTGAATAAAATGATAAATCTGTATGTCGAGGGTTAAATTTTGAGGAGAGAAAAAAAACATAAGCGTACGTTACAGTTGCATTAAATTTTAATTTAAAATATATAAACTGTACATTTATTTATCATTAATATATATATATATATCATTTATATTTATATATATATGTATATATATATTTATAGATTTATATTTATATATATATATATGTATATATATATTTATAGATTTATAGATTTATGTTTGTATAATGTACTCCTTATTCATATATAGTAGCTGTGAGCATGATAAATTAATAGTGTGTAAACGTATATCTCGAGTATAGATACGCGGCGCGACTTGCCTTGGCCGTAAAAAGACATTTATTTTTTCGATACTGGGCGTCAAGACGCTGCCGCGTTTCTAAGATTTGATACGCGTGGCAGTTGAGCCGCGAGGCGATCGTCGTATTTTCAGTAATTTTGTTGTCTCGTTTTGTAATGGGAAAAGAATAAATAAAAAAAAAAATTTGTCACGACTGTTTTGTTGTTTGTCATCGGATATATTTGCGATGCCCTGAAAATTGACGGTCGAAATGTTGAAATAATGGAAAATCAAATGCTCAGACGTTGATAAATCTCTCGCGTACCCTATTCAGTCCATTCTATTGATTTACTTAAGAAAAAAAAAAACAAATAATTAAAAGAGAAAACAATAACAAGAGAAATAAAACAAGGCGCAACGTTGCGTTTGTTTTTCCATCGCGTGGATGCGCTCACGACGGGGGTACGCTTTTCCTTTTGCTTCGTCGTTTCGTATAAATTTGTTAGCTCCTTTGTGAAGAGGCTGTAGTAAAAGTAGCCGAGGCGAGCAGGGCTTGTCTCATTATTCTGGAAGACGATCAAATAAATATATATTTAAATCAGCGGGCCTTCGCTCGTATTCTTTTTCATTGCACTAGTGCGCTTTTTATTAGTAAGAAAAAAAAACGGAGAAATTGGTGTGATGTATTTTCATTGTCTTGTCTCATTCACTCGGGATTGAGGCGCGCTGGAGATAAATTATTTCTTTATTCTTTAGCGAATTCGAGTGATAAAGATAATTCGCAATAACTGCTCTGGGAGTCAACGGATATTGCCTTTACCTGCGTATCTTAAAAAAAAAAGATGTACATTATCTTTTGATCCTATTGACCTTGTGAAACCTGAATGGAATCACAGGTTGAGGCTTCGCAACGCAGTGCTGAACCAGTCTCTTTTGTATAATCTATTAAAAGGAAGAATAATTATATTAAAAAATGAAGAAGGATAAAATGAGAAGAACAACGATATATAAGTTATCTGCCTCGCATATTAATTCATGATTCATCTCGTTGGCCCCCTAGGCACCCGTTAAAATTCCACTTGAAAAATATGAAAAGACTGTCCGCACTGAATCTCTTTTCCGACTGTACAACTTTTCGCTTCTTTCGTCCGCTGTTTAAACCATCATTTCTTTCCCCCTCTTCTCTCATATTTCGTTATAAATAATTCTTACGATAGGAAAATTAATTTAAAACTCCTTACCACGATCCTTAATCGCGAGAGGAATGCACACCCTTATGCACACACATACATCTCGCGTAGTTATCTCACAGTTATTCCTTCCTAATACTGCAAAGTGTATTTAAATATACACCGTTTGTTGCATTGCGATGTCCAGATAGTGTCCGAGCACCAGCCGCGATCGAACGATGTCTTCATCATTTGGGATTAGATCCCGAATTTATAAATAGGAAAAACTTATAAAATGCTCTCCCCGGTATATCGATTTAGTATTTGTTGCTTATTGCGCGAAGCGAATTCCCAGAATTCGTCAAAATCGCTTACCCCGTTCGTATTTCTCTCCACTCGCGAGTTATTTCTTTTCGAATGATGGAGGCAAGATGGAAAGGGAAAAGAAACGATTATTCGGAGGAAAGATCGAGAAACTCGTGCCCTGACTTTAATCCGAGACTCGAAATATTATTCCGAGTTATTTTGTTCATTGTTTTAAAAGGCTATTGCCCGGCGCGTTAATTCGCGATTAAACGCGAACGTTTGCGAGCTAGTCCAGCAGCGGATCTGGCCTAGTAGAGGGGCAAGTTTCAGCTGCCCTGATAAGGCATTTGATCGGGTAGCGACGAGGAGTGATTTTGATGCGGACTCTGGTGCGAATGAAAGTGAGGATTGCTGCCGTCTTGTGACATCTCGCTCACCACCGGATCTTCGTACTTTCCCCTCTTGAAGCGCCCGTAGAGAGACGAGTAAGGTAGATTGTAATGTATAGCAGCTTGATTGATGCTCATGTGACCCAATCTGGATGACCCAAACGTGAGATAATTAGCGTCTCGAGAGGGGGGAGGGGCTTATGGAAAATCGTTGATGAGAATACGATTTTTGTTTATTGCTTTGTTGTTTTTTGTTTCTTTATGTTTTGTCTTTTTTTCTTTTTTTCTTTTTTTCTTTTTTTTTTTACAAATCGGAAAATCGCAGATCGTACCTGACCGCCTCGAGTGCCTCTGTCATTGCGTCCTCGCTCCAAGGTGTAGGATTGCTACGGCTCAATTCTATGCCTTCTCTCTTGCATCTACCGTACAATGTACCCGTCGGAATACCGAATTCCGTCGACGCTCTCTGTACCGATGTCTGACCGGACCTAATAGCTTCGAGTGCTCTGTCAAGATCCGCCGGTGACCATGTCGTCGGACTCGCGTTGAATGGAGCCGCCAGTCTAATACCTTCTCTTCGCGCGATTTTGTAAAGCGTACTGGACGGTATGCCGAATGCTTTGGACGCTTTGTTCGCCGATATCGTCCCCGTTCTCAATGCCTCAAGGGCGTTGTTCAGACTCTCGTCGCTCCACGATTTCGTTGGACCATCTTTTTTCGGCGTGTCGATCCCCAGCCTGTGAGCTCTTTGCCATAATGTCGTTGAAGGAATTCCGAATGTCGCTGTTGACAAAGTTACAAACGTTCAAATATCTCAACAAACAATGACTAAACTTTTTGACGATAATTTAACCAAAAATTTTCATTCTTTCATTT
Organism: Campopleginae sp. 14b; assembly: GCA_030522525.1. NCBI lineage: Eukaryota > Metazoa > Arthropoda > Insecta > Hymenoptera > Ichneumonidae > Campopleginae sp. 14b. The sequence goes on from JAPYYS010000128.1 coordinate 247,909, forward strand.
CCAATTGGGTTTAAAAAAAGTTTTTCCCTCTTTTTCTCGGACTTTTCGAGATTTTTGTTGATAGTCGTGAAAAAAAAACAAAGTTTCAAGGAGGAAATTGAGATTTTTCAGCGACGTCTCGTACCTGATGCTTTCGTGAGACTCATGTCATGATTTCTCAGTGCCTCAAGCGCCGCGTCCATATCTTCCTGGGTCCAAGACTTAGAACCGTGATGATGGGAGCCCGAACCCCCACCCCGAGAATTGTTTTCGCCCGAGTCCGAATGTACCGAACTACCGGAAGGCATTAAACCCAAGAGCTCCGGTGTTATCATCATCATGTTGTCATTATCAGCGGCATGTTTGGAGCTGACGCTGGCACGATCGGACATGTGGCTGTCGATATCGATCGTGTCGGACGAATCCATCGTGTGCAGAGTTTCGAACTTAATTTTTACGCTGTCACAATTTTGTATATCTGGAAAAAAAACAAACAAAAATAATGTAAAACATGAAAATGAGAAAATTTACTCGCAAATTCGTACCAAACGTGTGAACTCCGATCTCTCATGTTTTTATAATGCAATGACAAAATTTCGGTGCTCCTGGTGGTTTGTGTCAATTTCGATTACTTGGTATTTTGTGGCGAAGAAAAAAATTGATATTCGACGTTTTAATCGAATTTCGTACTTTCAATAATTTGAAATTCGTCAGTTTATCACTTTGCCATGATGATTTTCAATCGATAATGAAAAATTTAGAAATTTCATGTCCAGAGATCCGGGAAATGTGGGATTTCGATCGCGAAATGTTGCGGTACGAGAACCGCCTCAAAATGGGAAGAAAAAAACGACGTCCAGCAGCAGGCTGGGACGTTTGGTCGACGAGCGTCCGATTCACGTGAAACCCTACCGGTCGTCGGGAGCCGTTAAACAAGACTGCGTGGGCCGTTGACGAACGGAGCAAAGCAAATCTAATCACGAGCAGTTAAGCCCGATTAGACCAATTATTCCGATTCCCTCTCTCCCGACTAATGAGGGCTACTGTCGTTGCTCTCTTCTTTTCAGTCCTTATAATATCGCAAGTGCTCGAATCGTTGATTCCGATGACATCGTTACGTAATGCTTATTTCTCGAATATTTTGCCAAAGAAAAAACTTGAAAAATCAAAAAAAAATTGGAGATACAAAATCGATCACGAACGCGACGTCGATTTTTCTGCTACCGCTCACATTTCTTTTCCGACATTAAGTTTCATTCTTTCCAAACTTTTTACTTTCATCTCCGAGCATTTGGATTCTCTCGAGTATCCAGAAACTTAACCCAACGCAAGTCTAACGGCGTAAATAGCGTCAATCTTGTTGAATTGGTGTTTAGGAGATTGCCAATTACCTGTGGAGTGATGATCGGTATCGCGGAGATGCGTTATGGTGGTACCAACGAGAGTAGCGCTTGGCGGTGTTGGTTGTGTCTCCGGGGGTAAGTCTACCTCTCCAGGATCGGGATGATGACCGTAATGACCTAGACCTGTGTGACAGAACATGTCACCTTTTTATTCCAAGTGAAAAGGGTCTGTCCCCACGGCCCCCGCAATAATACTTAACGCCCCGTACCTGAGTTTTTTTTCGATACGTATGGCAATCCCGAAAAACGCGAAATTTGTAATAAAAAAAAAAAAAAAAAAAAAAAAAAAAAAAAAAAAAAAAAAAAAAAAAAAAAAAAAAAAAAAAAAAAAAAAAAAAAAAAAAAAAAAAAAAAAAAAAAAAAAGGAAAAACATCGTTCGATTTTAATGGCAAACGTTAGAGAAAAATTCTCGACCAGTTTCGGTGTTTTGAGTGCAAAAATAATGTCACAGAACGAAAGATAAAAAATCTGTCGATACGAATCGTGCAGGCTTTTGCATCCCAAGAATTAAAAATTCTCTTAAATAGATTTTGTTTCCTTTTATTTCGCAACAATTTCTAGCGACTTTATGTGACAGGAAGATAAATTGTCAAAGTATTTAATTCCTCAGAGTTTGCGCTATTGCATTGATTTGCATTATTGATTGAGAAGCTATGCGCACTCAGGTTCGGGGCGCGATGAATCTTGTCCGATTGGCTTACCGTTATTGTTGTTTGTACCGTTACCGTTGTTGCTGTCGCGTTGACAGGATTCCAAGACTACTGATGCTGCATCCGCTCCGCACTCCTCATCCTCCGTCTGCCAGTCGCCTCTGTGATTCTGTGATAAGAAAATCAGCAGAGTTTAAAAGCCGAGAAAAGGAAAAGAAGAATTTTTCAATTGAATTACTGGAGCGGATTTTTTTCCGTGGCTCTCGCTGATTGAACATCAAATAAAAATGTGAAAAATACGAGTCCGCAAACCTCTTTGTTGTTGTCACGGCCGAGGCCTTCGATGTTGAGCTCCTCCTCTTTGTACTTGTCGTAGTTACGTGAATCCGCACTGGTCTCTCGCGGCTCGAAGCTCGTTCTTTGTCTCTTATAACGGGGATGATGCCTCTTTAATTTCGTATAGTTGAGTCTCGTTGCCGTGGAATCTCGGGGCGGCGGAGAGCTCAGGCTGACTGAGGGTGGACCTTCTCTGCTCTCCGGAACTTCGCAGAGGCCCTTGATTTTCAACTGATCGGCCGTTTTCAGTAACGACTGAAAAAATAATGGAAAACAAATTAAAAATTGTGGAGAGGCTAAAATTCTGCACGTAAATAAAAAAAAAAAAAATGCCCAACTGTCCATAAAATAGAAATTTCCTCATTTTTTTTGAGAAAATAAAATTCGCGAGCGACGATTTGTATTCGCGAGAGTTGACGTTTTGATAAGAATTATTAATCCATACGATAATTAAAGACTGCACGGAAAAATGTTGCCGTAGCATTTTCTACGCCGAAATTTCTCATTTCGTGTGATTGTCATTCGTCCCCAGATGGTGCGTCGTTCAATCAAACGATGGAATAAAGGGGTGAAAGAGGGTTTGAACAAAAAAAGGAAAAAAATGAGTAGACGGCGGCGGCGGCGGAAACGGGAGCGGGATCGGCACAGAGTGCGGAGGGTTTGCACGGGAGTCGTCGTCGTCGTCGGAGTCGTCGTCGTCAGCGTCGTCGTCGACGGGCGTCGATGCAACGAAATAGGGATGGCGAGCAGCGATACTGATGAATATACATGTGTATGCACGGGGCTGCGTATGTACCTATAGGCGTTTGTACATGCTTGTATATATGACGAGAGTATAGGTGACTGTATGAGTTGTATGGGGGAGAGGGGACGAGGAATCCCGTCGTCCACCAGCGAGAATCTCCAAGCTCACCAATCAATACTTAGGGTTCAAGGGCATCGCCCGTACGACCAATTATTCCAGTACTAATTGACGAGCGAGAGAAGTAAAAAGGTCTGGAGTTAATATTTTTCTCTCATTTTTGTTGTACGTCAAGAAAAACGTACGAAAACGTTATTGCAACTTGTCGTGACTGGAAAATCTTTGTTTTTTTTTTTTTTTTTTTATTCGTTCTTTTTGTTGGAAAATGTTCGTTGAATCAAAGAGCAGACTTGGAAGGACTTGGAAAAGGAGGTTTCATTATTTACCAAGTTCAAGACGTTTCTGCATCAATGGAGTATGAAAATAAATATTCATTGTGAGGGAGAAAAAAAAACAATAAGGTGAGAAATGAAAGTAAGTCTTTGGCGGTTCGCAACAGGTGCGTGATCTGTGAAAAGAGAGAATAGTTGTGTGGTGCCCTCTACCGTTATTTCAGTCGTTTTTTGCCAAGAAACCCGCAGGATTTTTCCAGGTTAGAAAGGGGCCACCACGAAAGGGAGAATGAAGAATAAAAGTATGTGTGTGTATGCTCGTTGGATAGACGGTAGGAGAGTGAGAGAGTGAGATTTTTCTCATCTCGTTCTCTGGCTTCCGGTAAGATAGGGGAATGAGGAGGGGGGGGGGGAGAGAGAGGGTTGAGTACCCGCGATCGTTTTTTTTTCTGTGGCACGAGTTGGCGATATAGTAGAGCGGAGTAGTAAAAGTGGTTCGTTGAGAAAAGCGGAGGGAAGGATTCTCGGTGAGTAAAACGAGACGAGAATGAAGGATAAAAGGAAAAGAAAGAAAAGGGAGGAAAAAAAAGGAAGGAAGATAAATAAGAGGAAAAAGAAAGGAAGGAAGGAACGAAAAGGGAAAGTGAGAGATAACGGGAAGAGGATGAAACGAGGAAGTGAGTGTAGTCGAGTTCGGGGTGAGAGAGGGGAGGAGGGGATAAAAGCGAAAAGGAGGAAGGACGAATGGCGAAGATAGCAACACAGAAAGGATTCAAGTGCACGTATGTGTGTCTGTGTACAACTTTTATCTCTTTCTTTCTCACTCTTTTGACTTTCTCACTCTTGGCCTCTTTCTCGTACGCGACTATTACGAATACGGCGTCATAACGGAATTGATAATGTAACTGGCAGCGTCGCGGGAAGAAAACAATCTTCCCGCTCTTTCTCACTTCCCTTTTTCCTCCCCCTCGCCCCGCCCCTCTTCACCCTTCGCCATCCTACAACGACAGACAGTACAACGTTCTTCTTACTACTGAATGAACCAACGTCGTCGTCGTACCCGTCGTCGCCGACGACGACGCCGACCCCTTTTGCAACCACGTGCTTCCTCTCTACTCTTCCCGACAAACCCAGTCAGCGCCCACTACCAAAGGCATTACTTCTCAGAGCCGTTTTATCGTTCCAAGAATTTTCGAGACACGTTTCCCCCGCAACTTAACGACCTTTCCATCAACATTCCAATCTTCACTTTACCATTCGATATCGAACACTCGACATCGATGCTAATCATTTACTATTTTATACCCTCGACACAAAAAACAACGAAATTCATGAAAAATTCACCTCGGAATGCAGTTTCCAGACTCGATATGATATTGCACTTTGCAGCGTTGAAATGCACAGAAAAATATTTATTTATTTATTCATTTGCAACGATGAAATGCAACGAAAAATATTCATTTTTATTGACGATTTATTGAATTTTTTTAAATGGTCCAAATTTCTTGAGTCGATACATTTTTCTGGGGGGCAAAAACCGATCGCCCTTCATCATCACAATTAAATTTTTTTATTAGGATAATGAGTTTTGGAAAATTCAGAAAAATTATATTTTTCGAGTCTCGAAAAACACATCGCATCCTGCAATGAAAAATCTAATTCACAAAATTAACTGGAAATTCTCTGTAAACCCTGAGCATCGTTACCGAATGGACGTCGAGTGACCGACGAAATTCTGATCACCAATTTTTATTGGTGCATTTATTTCGTCTTCTCAACTCCGTGGAACGATCTATCGGTTATTGCGTAACCTAGAGAGAGATAACGAGAATGTTTCGAGAAAAGTTTATTCCTCTTTCTTGTCTGTGCGATAAGAGGACAATGAGCAATTCATATTTTTCTAGAATTCACAAACGTTTTCGGATGAAACGAGTAACAGGAAGGATCCCTAAAATTTGCAAACATTTCCTGACGTCGCAGCCTGCAGCATTGTTAAAGCTAAACATCCAAATTCCATTTAACCTCAAAAAACGTGATCGAAAACGCTCCCAAGATTCTCTACGGCGTAAAATGTTTCTCGTGCCCGCCTAATGAGCTTTATTATACACAGTTTTCTTCGTTTTTTCATACCGAAGAGAACGATGCGTGATAAAGTCCGATTGATCAAGAAATGACGAAAATTCAATGAATCTAAGAAACTGCTGGAAAGAGGAAAGTCGACGAATGGGGCGGGAATTGTTCGAAATACCGAGCCAGAAAATCGCAAAGCGTAGTCTCGATGGTTCGTTTATTTTTGCATATTTCGACAGTTGGTTTCAAAGAAAAAATCACAAAGACGTCGGCATTTTCGTTCGCAATGTGTTTGTTCGGAAGAAAATCCTGGGAGTGGTAGAAAAAATGAAACTTTGTTGCGTGCGAACGTTTCGAGCTGGCAAACGAGAGACGAAGGGATTAAAATAGTTAGAAAATGTGGAAGGATAGGAAATGAGAAAACTGGAATGGTATAAGAATGTTTACGGACGTGGAAAGGATAAAGGAGGGTAATAATACTTGAGAGACGAAGAGAGAAAGTAAAAGATGGCGAGAGAGAGAGAGAGAGAGAGAGAGAGAGATGATTCGCGGGAAGAAATGTTTCCACGGGCGGGAGCGAGTGAGAGAGAGAGACGAGAGGGCGATTGTGAGAATGAAGGGAGGGGGAGGGGATTTTGTAGGCTCAGATAGGCAGACGTTTCCGAGGGCCCTCGTAAAGTCACTTCCTCGGTACTTTGGAGGCTCTCGGTGCCGTGTTCGAGCCGGGCGAAACGCGAGAGGGAAAGGAAAGAAAAAAAGAGGATAGACGGCGGCGGTGGCGGTGGCGAGGCAAGAGAAGAGAGCGAACCTCCCCGTCGTGGACTCGCCGCGTCGCGAGCACGGCTCTGCATCAGCTTTCGCCCGACAAACGTGCGAGACCGTCGTCCGCCAAAGTTAGCATGCACAAACACTCAGCATTCCCTTTGAAAATATTCCAAACTCCTTGTCGCTTTCCCCGAACACTTTTTCCATTTACGCGCCATTCGAATCCTCGCTTTATTTTTCTCCACGTTTCTTTCAACTCTTTCACGATGTTTTCACTTCGATCAACACTGCGCAATGCTTTTCTTACGAGAGAGAACAAAAAAAAACGTAATTCCGCGTATCGGAATAAAATTTAGAAAAAAAAAAAAAACACGAAAAAAACCGCTAAATCGTCGAATTAATCACAAAATCTATGAGATAACTGATAAATCCATTGTCCCGTAAAAAGCACAACGTGGTAAACATCGACAAGAAGCATGAAAAAAAAAAAATTGACATCGTGAAAAAAGCAGGATATTTCTTTGTGAAGAATACACACCTCGAAAAGATATTCAGGATAATAGTAGATGGTGGCAAGCGCAGAAAAGTACTCCATAAAACGCTATAGACGATGAAGGCGGTTAGTGACGAAAGATGCAAACGATTGTTGAATAAAACGCGCACTTGTTCTTCAGGATGTGACGGTTTGATGGGGGAAAACAACGTCGAAAAAAAAGCACATAACCTCTTACATTCGAGGTGAAAAAAACACACAGACACAGACACGCGCGGATAACGACGAGAGACGGGAAAAAAAGGGATGCGGGAAGGCGCGGAAAGGCCGGGGAAATACGAGAACGCGAGAAGGAGGATGAGATGATAGACGGAGAAAGGAGGAAAGAACGCGAGAAGAAAACGAGAGCCCGCGCGCGAAGAAAGTTGTATCGTTTATCACTCACCTGGGCTCGAATCCGTAGGCGTACGACGGTGTCCCCTCGCGGGGCGCCGTGGAAGGAAAGACGAGAAGAGACGATAGACGTGCGAGGCTCGAGCGAGGGGGCGCAGAGAGCGCGGGGGGGTAACGAAGTCGAGAGAGAAATAGTGCGCGATAGTGGGGGTAGGGAGTTGAGTAGTCGAGTGGAGGAATGCTCGCCGATCGTAAGAAAGAATGCGAAAAAAGAGACAAGGAAGATGGAAAGTTGGTGGGAGAGAATCGGAGGGAGTGAGAAAGAGTAGAATGAAGAAAAAATAAAAACACAAAGCCCGCGTGTTCGCGAAGAAAGTCGGTGTAAAAATACAGAGAAAGAAAAAACGGAATGATACTTGTGGATGAGATATAAAGCGGGCAATAAAAAGGTGCCAAGGATTTCGCAAACGTTGGAGAGGAAAGAGGGAAAAAGTAAAAGAAACAGGTTCAGAGGGAGGGGAGAATCGTCTTCTCACGAGTATCTTTTGTTATATATAAAAACGCACGCGGTCGAGACTCGCACGTTTTCCGCGTTAATTCCGCGTCGTTTACTGAACCGCCAACGTGAAGCGTGCTAATATACGCATATGATTGTGTATAGGACAGTGAATAAAATGGAGACGCGAAAAGTTTGGCGATGCGATGTTTGGACGACGAAGGAAAAAGTGTGATTGCAGTTTTCTTTATCTCGTGAGGCTTTTTCCGTGGAAATGTAAGGGAAAAAATAATCGTACGGTGTAAATTGGTCGAGAGAGAAAACAAGTTTATGATGAAAAAAAAAATGGTCAATGTACGTCGAGAACTACGAGATAGCCTGTACGAAAGCGCGCGGGGCACGGCGAGAGATAGGGAGAGACGTTTGGGCGTACAGACAACGGCAACGGGAACGGCAACTACGACAACGACGGCGGCGGCGGTGGCGGCGACGACGACGTCGACCACCACCAAGAGAACGGGAGGATAATTCCTGGCGGTAGTGGCGGCAGAATCGGCTCTTCTCCGTGGCGAAGACCAACGAAAGTGAAATGGCATTCGGCGGAGCGGCAGCGACGAGAGCCTACGTCTCTCTCTCTCTCTCTCTCTCTCTCTCTCTCGAGCTTAGTATTCATCTATACTTGTCTTCGTCTGGTCTGTTACCCCTGGCTAGTGCGGAGGGCGGTCGCATCACGGCGGGAGGAGACAGAGAGAGAGAGCGAGAGGAGTTTCGGTGGCGACGAGAACTGGCAGTCTCGCGCTCGAACGAGTGAGACGGAAACATGCGGCGAGTAGCAAGAGGGACGAGAGTAGGAGAGGACGCGGTGTGCGCGGGAGGCGAAGGCACGGGAGTTGAGGTTAGGCAGAAATTTAGCGAGCGAGATGAACGAGGATGGAGCGATGACGAAAAGACCGAGAGGGAAGAGAGTGAGATGGAGAAGAGCACGCAGAATGCTCGACGGCGAGTGAGGCTGTGTGTGCTCTGGGAGGTTCGCGTACATAACCTCACCGCGTGTGTAACAACAGGCGATACTCGTTGACGTGTGTGTCGGTGTTTCTCGAGAAGCGAGCGCGAGTGCGAGAGAGAAAGAAAGTAATAAAGAGAGTGAGGGTGAATGAGCGTACGAGAGAGTAACAAAGAGGGACAGAGAGCGTGGCGAGAGTTATATTGAGTAGTGTATAAGGTCGGAGGATAGTATGTGCGTGTTCGGAGTTGAAGAGAGAGCGCGAATAAGACATAGAGGCGTGGGTGCGACGAGGACTGTACGGTATAACCCCTTTCGTGGCAATGTCGACGGCGGCGAGCGACGTCGGCGGAGGAATAAAGTGAGGGAGGGGGGAGGTAGAGAAGGCGGAGGCGCGGCCAATGAGAGGATGCGCGGGGCGGGGGGAGTCAGCCGTTAAGGATTTGGGGGCTGAGGGGGAGGGGAGGTCTGGTTGGTTGGTTTTCGCTACAGTACACGCTGTTCGCAAGTTCTCGGGACTATAAGGAGCTCCGGGCGAGCGATTCGACACGTGAAACTACGAGGACGTCGCCTTTTTGTCTGTAAGCGTCTCGTTTCCATGCACACAGAAGAGGACGAACGTTGTTGGTGAAGTTTTGGGAAAACTGCGCCAGCGAGGAGCAGAGACTCGGTTGTGATCATTTATTGGCAGTCTCCGTACGAGATTTGGATAGATCGTTGGCGAATGAGGGGAAAGAGAATGCCAATAACCGTGCATCCGTATAATTTGGCGAGAAAGGCCAATGGCTAGAAGGAGACGGTGTCGGACGGTATAATTTGGCGTTTACGCGTCTCTGCTATCTCTGTGTGAGTGCGGATTCGCGGTACAAGAGTGCGTGTGGATGCGCCAAGAGAGACAAGGAGAGTCTGCGGGTTAGAGCTGCGCGAAAATCAGACGAAACGGGAGAGCGGATGGGGGACGAAGAGGAGCGCAAAGGGGTCTGCGGATTCGCTGATAGCCCAGGGTTGACGAAGCGTAGACTGGTGTACCATAAATATCTGTATATCTATATATACCAATCCACACCGATGTACCATTCGTATTGACGGCATCTATATATACATATAAACAAATATATGCATTCGTACAGAGATGTATTGGAGAGTATGGCAGAAAAACGTAGAGTACGGTATAGGCGGAGTGGGGGAAGAAACGGACAGGCGTCTGGTCTATGTGCGCTGAGGTTATACTACCGAGTTTGAAGCGCGGGTGAGCGCTGGCGTTAGCAGCTCTCGGAGAGCGAGAGGGAGAGCAGGGGCTGCCAGGGGCAAGGGAGAAGACTTCCCGAAAGGTATGCGGACGACAGAGAGGATCGATCTATCGGAACGTTGATAATCTCGAGGACGGCGACGTGGGCAAAGTGGGAAGGGTAAAAGGGGGGCAGAGAGGCAAGAGGTAGAGAAGCCCGTTGTTTGGCTGTCTGCACGGGTCTTTGCCTCCATGATGATGATCGTGTGCTGTGTGGGGTATGATCTGGTGAGGGCTCTGCCTGCTGCTGCCGCTGCTACTGCTGCTGGCTGTTGCCGGAGGTGAGACGCGCGGGCATCTCTCCCTTATGGACTATAGCATACCCCACACTCTAGACTATCCCAACTATAGTGCTTTAAACTCGTCGTCGTGTATAATACTCTTGCGAGATTTTTCGAGGGTCCCGACGCCCAGTCCTTTCCCCTCTCGCACTATCTCCCCCGCCCCTGCTCTCTTCCCAACGCGCTCTGCCCTCCAGACTCTTCCTCTCACTCCCTCTAATAGCGCTTTCGCCTCCAAACTACTACACGGGGACTACCACTAATACTCGGAATTCAGCGCCGTTCCAAATTATCCTACCCTCGATTTTAATACGTGTTAATATCAAATAACGATTCTACCATCGTTCCTTACCAACAATTACACTTTTCATTCTTCATTACTTTATCCCGATAAATCGATCCATCATTATTTTTCTTTTCATCGAGACGATTGAGGTCGTCGCGGAATCGACGGAGTGCATTAGTCAGAAAAATGCAGTCGTCAGTGTCTATAAAGGTCACCATTACAAATTTCTAATTGCCTGGATGTCCAGTTGGCGCGGAAATGGATAAAAATAGATTTTCTAAATTACCACAGTCCCTTACAATTGCCCGAGCTTTTCCCGTTCGTATAAATAAAATTTGCAAACATCCTCGGAGGAAGGAAACTTCGCCAAAAATCCGTTCGGTAACTCGTGACGTTCGGAATAACTGAATTCGTCTCAACGACGCTGAAGAACTCGAAACCGGCCGAGCTGGTCGCAACAGTTTTGCGGTTTTGACTTTCTCGGTAGGGAATCAACTTTTCAATCGTCATTACCAATCAGTTCTAATTCGATGGAATTTTCATTTCAAACTCAGGGAAAGTTCATCGCATCGGGCCGGAGCCCACAAGCGAATAAAGTCCGTAGGAAATTACACGAAAATCGTAAAATTACGTTCCTGCGTTCATCGATATCGTCAGCGTTTTAATTGTGTAAAAAACATCTCCCAGTCTAATGATTTTCGATGGGAAAAGAGCGGGAGAACGGGGGGCAAGATTGAACTCTGAGGACAACGAAGAAAAAAATGTAACACGGAATATTTGGAATATGAAGTCGGCATTGTTGTTGTTTTTTTTCATCACATTCGATAGAGTATCGAAAGTGTTCTACGAGTTGGCATCGGGAAGGGAGAGAGTTCACGAAAATGTGCGTGTGTGGTGGAGGAAGAGGGCTGCGAGGAAAAGAGAAGGAACCGGCCGACCGCGTGGATTTGGCGAGAGCGGAGAAAGAGAGAGGGGGGGAGGAGGGGACAGACAAGCCGGCGTTGTGTAGCAAGGAGACGAGGAAGGGATGAAGAGGAACGGCGATACGGATGAAGGAACGAGGCACAACGCAGAAAAGAGCGCTGTAGTCCATTGCAGCGACGAGAGAGGGCGAAGAGGGGATATTCTTGTGTGTGTGTGTACATGAGGACGTATATTTTGCTGGTTCACTGTCGCAGCGATGCCCCGCTAGAGTTTGCGCGAACAAAGGGAATCTGTGGCTCCAGTCCACGCATACCACGTTCCATACTGCCGATCCCGAACTCGTTGTTCCACGCACGAAACACACCGACGGATACACACGCGCAACTCTATAAACACGACGTCTGCGTGTTCGCGTTGCAGAAATCGTGCGCGCTCGCTTCGCGGCGCTACGCGTACAGTCCGCACAATAAATACCCGACGATTCGAATTTATTTTATTCAATTCTTCGCTCGCATCAAGTTTCGATGGACGAACAATTCCCAGCTTCCTTTTTTAAACAATTCACGACAAACGACGAACTTTAAAGAGACCGAGAATGATTCAAATTTTTTGGAAGCTCCTTCGGAAAACGAGTAAATCGACAAAAAACATTGGACGACGAACTTCAGTTGTCGAAAAAAATGGAAATAATGACAATTTGTCTTCGGGAATTGAGAGCAAATGTGAAAAACGATTAATTCACAAAAATCTCTCGGCTTCGTTTTTCAGACGATGCATAAATGGTGATTCAGAATCTCTCTTTGGGTTCGTGGCATCGAACGATTTCGGCACGCATATATAGTCGGTGGTTGCAAATGGCGAACGCGTTCGTACAGTCCCAACGATAAATTTGCCAATCTTATGTAAAGAGTGTCTCAAAAGTGAGGCGCGAGATCGAAAATTTGAGGAAAAAATTATTTTTATGCACTTTTTTTTCTGATCGTCGATGAGATTCGATCGCACGGTATCGGGAATAGCTCAATCCGTCCTTACGACGTCGGCATTTCCTCTGACGAAACTCGAGGCCGAGGCAATGTTTATCGACCGCTCGAGGGTTGCGGCAATTAGTTTTTGACGAAGCAGCCAAGATCCAAGTCGTTCCTACAGTCGCGACAGTTTTGACAGTGAAATTTTGACAGGACTGGAAATAAAATTTTAACGTTCCAATTTCTCTCGAGGTTTTGTTGATTTTTCGCAAAAATTCGACGAGCCGTGGACATTGCGAGAAGAATCATTGCGCTGCAATTTTCTTTATCGGACTTGGCGGCCGAAGGAAAAGTTCAAGGTCGAGGAAACGGTACCGCGAGATACTCGCAGGAGCTTTCTTCGGTGTAGACTCAACAACGGTCAACATATATTTAAGAATAGTGTATATAGAAAGGTGGAATATATGTGGAGCGTGTAAGCATAAAGAAAGAGAGAAGGGAGGGAGAGAAGAAGAGTTCCTGGTCCGGCCAGGTGTCCGAGTTTCTCCGTAACCGTTGCGAATCAGCAACGAAGCAAATCCAGGCGAGCAAGAACCTGTGCGCCGAGTCTGCATGCCGCGGAGAAAGAGAAACAGAGGGAGAGCCAAAGGGAGATGGAAGGAAAGAGAAAGAGATGGAGATTGAGTCTATAGGGAACGAGGTCAGCATCGCCAACTCTATATCCGACTCCTTCGCCTTTTCTCATTGCCTTGAATTAATTTTCAATGTTTCACACATGAGTGTATACTCGTTGTCTTCCTAACAATGCTCCCTTCACTATTTGAGCGAAAAAAAAAAAAATTTCATGCGAATTTCATTGACCGATAAATTTTTTACGATTTTTCCATTCGCGAATTTCCGATTTTCGTGAAATCGACTTCTGCGGGTCACAATTTTCGAGACAAAACACAATTTTCTACACTGGAATGGAGACGAATTAAAAAAAAATAGAGAATCTGTTAAATCGTCGTGTGACTGCGAGAGAATATTTTTCCTCCTTTATAATAGTCCAGGGTCGTTTTCGTTTTTTTTTAGTATTTTTTGCAAAAGTTGTTAGAGTTTGAACGAAATCAAAATAATTTGGACTCAAAGTTGTTATTTACGTTCGAGTGCTCAGCGAGAATAGAATAAAGTAACAAAGCCTGAAAGGTGAGAGGATGAACGAGGGACGGAGTGAACGAATGAAAGAATAAAAAGAGTGAAGAGAAAAGCGAGATAGGAAAAAGAAGCGCGCCACTTTGAGGAAGGAGGTCATTCGCGCAATATTATCTCCGCTTGCGGATATCCTTCCTCCTTTCTTTCTACACAACTACGTGAACTACTCCGGCGGTGCCTTCTCCCGCGTGTCTCCTGTTTTTTTCTCTCTTTTAGCTCGCTCTCCGTTTCTCTTTCTCCGAGATCTACCGTGCATCGAATGAACGGAGACTGAGAGAGGAAAGGAAAAAGCTCTGCGTGTGTGTTTGTAGACACTTCACTTTCATTCTGTCCCTTATGCCCTCAAAATAAAAATAAAAGTATCCTGGCTATGGCCCAAAGAGCATTTTATTAAATGCTCGTTTCTTTTCCATTTTTTTGTTTGTTTCATTTTTTCACTTATCGTGACAACAACCTGTTGAATCGATTTTTTTTGTATGAAATTTATCAGAATTTCAAAATACTCTCCGATAAAGAGTTCATCGTGATTATGTTGATGAATATGTTGATGATAAAAACGATTCATGGAGAAATTCGGGATCTTACGGGAAAAATAAAAAATGTGAGGATCGTCGATCGCTGCGATTTCGTACAAGTGGACTACGGCCCTGAATTCATTCTCCATCGCGATCTTCGTATGCATGTGTGCGTCTTTTGGTGTGTCGCCTCTTACAGCAGTCGTGTCAAGGCCATCCGGAGCTCGCGGTCGAAAAGAAATGAGAGTTTCTCAAGAAGACTCGCGGTTATGAGCTTCGAGAGCTTCGAGAATCCGAACACGAAATATCGAGCAACGAATAATCTATCGTACAATTGTTATGAGCGATGAAAGAATTTGATTTTCGTGTTAATTTCTATTTTGGCTCGGAAATAATTATATTTATGGCAAATCGATTTAATTTGTGAAATTCAACGATTTCGTCATGTTTTTTTCTGTCTCGTTCAATTTATTGGCGATGCTTTTTGGAACTCGAGATTTTTTAAATGTAAAAACGTCGAATTTGCTCGATGGCGATTAATTTTTTCGAAATTCATTAGTTAGAAAGTTGAAATTCCGCAAAATTTGTATCGTCGCGAATGTTGCGATGATGCAGAGAAAAAAAAAGAGATGGAATTGAATTTTGGACTGAAAGACACAGAGACGAGGGGAGAAGTGGAACAATCTGGGCAACGTTAATTCGTCAAGAATTTTCGGGGCATTCGCAAACGTCGATTTGGTCTGCGGTCGAATGTCAAGCCCGTCGCTCTTTAGACATGGAAGAATCGAAGCGCCTGCGATAGGGAGCGAGAGAGAGAGAGAGGGAGAGAGACGACGAAGTATCCGTGGAACAACACACCCGCCGGGGTTGCAGCGTGCAACAAACACACGCGGGTGTGTGGTGTGCGACCAATCACGGTTCGAGAGACAGGGCTCCGAGAGTTGCGTGCCAGCACGTCGCGCCCGGCCGGCCGAGGGACGAAGCGACGAAGAAAGACCCGGAGGAGTTAAGCAAAACGAGAGAGTGAGAATGGGCGAGGGAGCGCGCGAGAGAGAGCGAGAAGGGGAGAGAAAAAGAAAGAGTTAAAAAAATAAATTGAAGAAAAAAATATAGACAGCTATGGAGAACGAGGGTTTGAGGGGCAAGAGAGCGAGGTGAGCGAAGAAGGGATAAAGAAACAATAAAAAAAAAAAAAATGCAAAAAAAGAAGAAGCGACAAAAAGAGACGAAACTCAAGCCTTCGGCGTGCGCGAAAGAGAAAGAGGAAGGGAGAGAGCAAGCGAGTGCAACAAAGACGCGCTTGGTCCGTGTATTTTTGCACTCTCGCTCTCTGGCTTTGACCGCAGAGCGTATATTTGCTGGTGTGCGAGTGAGAGAGAAAGTATCCGCGTGCGACTAGTGGAGGAGGAAAACATGCGAGCGAGTCCGGTCGCGAATATTCAATCACCGTTCCGAACACCCGCGTGTCGGTGAATTCACCAAGTAACGTATACGAAAAATGAAAGATTGTGAGAGCCAAAAAACGAGACTATCAACCAGCAACGTTGAGAGGGAACGATGAAAAAAATAAAAATCGCAATAATGGAAACAAAATTGCGAAAGTGACGAAATTCGATAATTATGAGGCCGAAGTTAATGGGCGATAAGGCTGTTGATGATATGTCGCACTGTGTGCTGTCCAAATCTCAACGTCCGGCCAGTACACAAGGCCATGAAACCGAAATTGAAATTTTGAATAAATAAAAAGTCGGATTCGATGAAAATAGTAATAAAATATCGAGGACGTGAGAAATTCCATTGAAATTGCATAAGCGAATGAGTGGATTATGCGAAACAAGAGGCACCGCGAAGTCAACGACTTTGAGGTGATAACGTTTGAGCTCGAGAAGCGAATAAGAATGAGAGAGAGAGAAAGGTCGTCGACTCAATTTATAAGTTGCCGCGAGGAGAGAAATTCGCGAGCGATAAGTAAAGAGGGAGTGGGAGGGCGAGAGGGAGGGAGGGAGGGAGGGAAAGAGAATTTGAGAACCACTGATCGAGCGTCGCCCGCAGTAGCCTGATTGCCGAACAATGCGCGTCCTAACGAGACGCGGGGTCGAAGACTGTCCTTTTATTGATTTCACGGGGCGCGGCGGGGGTCACGAAGAGGCTTCGACGTCGCGACGCCTCCCACTCGACCCACCGGATCTCCTCCTCCGCCTCCGCGCTTGCCCCTTTCTTTATCACCCCCGCCCTCCGCCGAGAGGACCGCGTATCATTCATATCCGGAAAAAAGCCAATTTTCATATGTTCCTCGTCATATATACGTGGACATTTCGACTCTTGCACAAATCCGATAGAGAAATTGCGAGGGGTGGGGGGAGGAGGACGGGAAAGAAGCTGAACGAGAGAAGAATTCCGAATGGTACGTGAAACTCATTTTTCGGCCGGTCCGCGGAGATTTTTGTTAAGCATTGAAAGATCGTGGTCACGTGGTCCGAGAGACGAGCCATTCACGCCGCGTCGAGAATCATTTTCTCGTGTCTCGTGTATATTTTTCTTTCATTCGTAGTGTGAAGAGAAAAAACGGCACGACAAACGATTCCACGCTCCATTAAACTCGAGCAATTTCTGAGTTGATCATGCAAAAAATGGTTGAAACAATTGATACGCAAAGTGATGAGCGAGGATCAAAGTACCGATTGGAAGAAAAGGAAAAAATAGAGAAAAGAAGAGAGAATTACATTTGGGCATTGTTTTCTAACCTCTTTCGACGCGGATGTGTTTTGCACGATTTCGCTGGGTGTTCGACAGGGGGCCCAGGTGGAGCGCACATCAGACCACAAGGTGGTAGTTTCACCGTTAAAAAAAAAAAGTAACAAGAGAAAAGACACAAACGAAAAGAAGAACCGGTAAGAAACGTTCAGTCGTGTGTCACGCCGGCGAGTTCGGACCAGACGAAACAAAACCTTATACGAAAGGAAGACGAAAAAAAAAAACAAAGAATTACGATAAAACGAGAAAGGAGTACGAGTGTTCTGAAAACTGTCTGGTTTCGCGATGTTCGTGAGCACTGGCTTAAGGTGTATGAACGGTAATATCGCGATTAGTCGCGCGAAACCGCCACGAGAATTCAACTTGGTGAAAAGACCAACACAACGACGATGACGATGACGATGACGATGACGGCGACGAGGACGAGGACGACGTTCTCGGCACGACGTCGAGAAACGCGAAATCGCCAGTCATTTCGCGTGTAAAACGACGCGAGAGAGTGTACCGCCGGATTATTTACGGCGAGGGTAGTACCACTGAATAGCCGAGGATCCCCGCGGATAAAGACGAACGACCGAGCGAGCGAGAGAGAGAGACAGAGAAAGGGAAAGGAAATAGAGAGAGGAAAGAGAAAGAGCAAAGGAGAACGCTTCTCGAGTTTCAACGAAATTCCCCGAAGCTCTTCGTGCGCTCTTTCGCGCAAAACTTTGTTTTGACACTCCTGGCGCTATCTTGTATGAATAATAAATCATTACTCGCGGTCGGTAAGTTACCGACTGTAGATCACCGTTTGATTTCTTGCGTAAAAATGTTTTCCTTTCCGTGGCAATGGGATGGCGGTCGATAAAGCCGAATCGAGCAAACGATCACTGTCGATAATTACCGAAAAATTTTGTCTCGACGGCTGTTTTTTTTACCAACAGCACGTAACCGTTCGGAATCCAGCCGAATATCGATAACGACGAGTTTTCGACCTCCGAAATATCTTGAAACAAAAGAAATTGCATTTTTTTCGACAAACCTGAAGTTCAGCTTGTGACACGTCGATTTCTCCTTTGTAGACGAATTCTATGATGAATTTGAGGTCGTTGAAACAGACATCCTGGGGCATTATTATCGTCGGATGTTTGCAAGGATTTGATAACAAGAGCTTCTTGAAATACGAGCTGCAAGCTGACAAAACGACCTGGAAAAATAATATAAAAAATGATTCATTTTTCCCCCACATGTCTAACGATTCCTTGGCCAAATATTTGCAATTTTTCCGTTCAATCATTACAATATGAAATCTTGTTAGAAATCAGCATCACTTTCTCATTCAAAAGCTCTTCTAAGCCTCTTCTGGGGCTTATATTTTGCGTTCCATCCGTTTTACATGAAAGTTTCCATGCATAAGTTTTTGAGCTCAGTGACTACGAACCTGAACGGAAATATCAAAGATTTTTTTTTTTTTTTTACGATTGTTATTACTTCGGATCTAGTACAAAAACGACTGGATCTGAATTTTTTACTTCTAACGAAAACAACAGACCAGAAGATTTTGTTGAAAACAAGACTCGGGAGAAAATTTCTTGAGGAGTAAGCGATCGTGCTTAAAAATTTCTTATAAATTACAAATTAATTAGTAACATCAGATTGACGCGAAAAAAATATTAGTACAGCCTCTGATATTATTATTCTCATCATATTTTCTTTTCGAAATGTTTAGATATGAAAATACAATCCGTGCATATTTATGTGAATGATTATTGATGACGTTTGGCGGCCAATGTTTATTTTCCTCATATGTAATAATTTTTTGTCCATGTATTTTTTGTTTGTAGCGACTCGATTTCTTGGGAATTGATAAATAAAAAAAGCAGTTGGAAACTGGCCTACCTTGTGCGCCTTTAGCGATGCCTCGTTGCAGGCCAGGGTGACGTCCACGAAGGCCTCTGTTTGTAGCAGCTGATGAAAAACCGACGTCATATTTGACTGGTAGTTGTTCCAGCGCAGGCAGTAATGCTGCCCGGCCATCCCTCCGCTGAAATCATTGAAAATCCAAATGTATTAAAAAAAAACGTTGTGATGATGGAGATGCTTGGTAATTGACAAGTGACGAATACAAAGCTTTCGATTATTCCGCCAATCGAAAGGAAACAATAAAATTCTTTTTTTTTTAGCATTTCACCTGTAATGAACTCCCCAATATCGTGTCATTTTTTTTTCAACGTCTACGAACATTCGACCCTCGGAAAAATAACATTGAAACGACACAACGATGTAACGACGATTGGTGTGAAAATCGAACCGTTGAAACTCAACGAATCGAGACAAAACTTGGAGAAAACGTCAAAACCGGGGACACTAGCACTTTGGAATGAGAATGAAAACAATTAATTGTGGCATTGCGATGTTATGATCGAAGAAAAAGGATAATTGAGAATTGCACTCGCGGCGGTTTCTGTTTTTCCGATTAATCGAAATTTTGGCTCGTAAATACTTGGCGAGAATGTATAAAAGTTGAAAAATGGAAAAACGAAAGTGTCAGTGAAGGAGGCTCGATGGAGATACGCGGGCGAGGACGACGAGGGGTGGGGCGTGTGAGCGAAAAAAATGGTTGTTTCGCGGTGTTTTTGAAAAATTCGGGGCGTTGGTTTAGTTCGCGCACCGATATGTAATACAAGACGATATTCACCTGTTCTGTGAACCTGTGCTTTATCTGCGTCTTTCTATTCGGGGCTCTTCATACCGAGCTATTTGCGTTATCTGTCCCCGTAGGCACACCGACTTTTATCAGCTGCTTAGACGCTCTCGCGCCCATCTTGTACGCGATAACGTGCTCGGATGCTCTAAGCTTTCTTTTCTCTCGTCGCACTCTTTCCTCTCTCATACGTGTACGAACGTTTATTGTCCACACGTATACGGCGTTTAAGGGGTAAATATATATACATATAGAGCGAGGCATGTTCCTCATTTCTATCGTGCCGTCCTCTCCTTAATTAATCTCTTCGCATGCGTTTTTTTTTCCTTTTCTCTCTTCGACTTCTTACTCGCTCTTCGGTGTGTACTGTACACTGCACACGATTTCTCTTCGTGCCACGTAGCGAGAGAACCATTTTTCTCGTCTCAACCTACTTCCTCCTCCTTGCGCTTTGTATACTCGTCCCGCGGTCCCTTCTCGCCACGCTCTCGTAGTTCTTCCTTATCGCGCTCTTTTTCTTACGCTTTTATTTATCGCCCAATGCTTTTTATTCAACTTTTTTCCTTCTTCTACGTTTCATTTTTACTTTTTTTTTTTTTTTTTTTTTTTTTTTTTTTTATAATACCTTCTCTCATCTTTTTTTCTCGTTTTTTTTTTCACTTGATCTCTCTTTTTTTTTT